>CAUYRT010081625.1:0-36935 GCA_963574885.1 Lepilemur ruficaudatus | reverse complement strand
TCTTTTGGATGTAGGCATTTATGGATATAAATTTTCCTCTCAGGACTGCTTTAGCTGTGTCCCACAGATTTTGATAGCTTGTGTCTCCTTTATCATTTAATTCAAAGAATCTTTTGATTTCTATCTTAATTTCCTCCTTAACTCAATAATCATGCAGCAGAAGGTTTTATTTTGTAAATTTGCTGCCCAATTATATTTTCCTAGGTAACAAGATTTATATGTTGCAAAATTGCACGATTCCTTTGACCTCCAGAAAATACCAGTGTGGATACAGAGAGCCATCCTGCCATCAAAAAGGAGCCTGCACTTGTAATAACTTTCCACACTTTTATTTTGTCCCAGGCATCCTTCTTTCTGTTCCTCATGTAATTCACATCAAATCAATTATAAACTGCAAATGCTACTGAATGCTCAGGGAGAATATGATGAATGATTATTAACTACAGAGGCACTGTTGCTGAATCTCTGCCTCCCAAGTATAACCTTTTAAATGGCAAGAGCCTCCCTGAAAGCAATAACCAGCATTTCTTTAATGAAAAGCCAATATTTCGGTAAAGGATTGCTGTATTTCTGCAGCTACTGCTCTATTCAGCTGAACAATGAAATCTGAAATATTTGGGTGATTAAAACTTTCAATTAAACTGTGCTGTCTCATGGCATTTACACTTCAAGCCTGTCTCTCCTTTGCCTTTCAGTGGAACACTATCTCAGCAGTAGCAATTACATGGACTGCATTTCCTCACTGACAGGAAGCAATGGCTGTAACCTAAATAGCTCTTTCAAAGGCTCTGACCTCCCTGAGCTCTTCAGCAAACTGGGCCTGGGCAAATACACAGATGTCTTCCAGCAACAAGAGGTCAGTCTTTATTTATTTTCCTGGGTTTCTTTGTTTTGGTTGTGTGTATGATGACTTCGAGCATGAAATCACTCATTGACCTATGACTATGCTTTCACTGAGCATTTATTCAAGTCTCATAGCTTGTTCTTGCTGCTGAGAAAAATGTCATCTCATTTCTTATTTATTTAGTGCAGCTAGAAAACATAGGATAGCAGAAATAGAGAAAATGGTGCTTGCAAAAATACGCTACAGCCATCCTTCAACAGTTTTCGCTAAAAGACCCAACTGGTGTATTGATTCGCAGGAACTTTTGGATTCACAGCTCCCCTGAGGTCGTCAACAAGTCTGTTTTTAACATGATTTCATTTTTGAATCTATTATCTTTATCTGTGGCACTTAAAAGTAAAAACAGCATCCTAAATAAGTATCTATAGCTGTTTTTGACCCAATCCTAGTCATATTACTGAAATCTGCAATTTGTTACAGAATATATTTTTTAACATGTTAATTTATTCATCAACTTACTGCTTGGGTTTTACCTGATCTGAGACAGAACTAAGATGTCATCTGAACTATCACTACCGTGGATTTTGGTCACACTGATTAGCCGTAGCCTACTATGCACTGGCATAAAGAAAAGAGCCCCTGAGCATGATTCTTTCTGATAATGCTGTCATGTTACCAGGGCACAGCTAACCCAATGCAACAGAAAATTAAAATCATTTCATAAATTTATCTCTTTTTCAAATCAAGACATGGTCCAAGTTTGGTGCTAGTTGGCTTAATTTCATGTTAGAGCAGTGGTCCCCAACCTATTTGGCACCAGGGACCAGTTTCATGGAAGACGGTTTTTTCCACAGACCAGAGCAGGAGAGGGGATGGTTACAGGATGATTCAAGCGCATTACATTTATTACATTTGCAGCTGCTCCCCAGTGCCAGCATCACTGCCTCAGCTCCACCTCAGATCATGAGGCATTAGATTCTCATAAGGAACATACAACCTAGATGCCTCGCATATGCAGTTTACAGTAGGGTTCGCGTTCCTGTGAGAATCTAATGCCACCACTGATCTGTCAGGAGGTGGAGCTCAGGTGGTGATGCGATTGATGGAGAGTTGTTGTAAATACAGATGAACCTCCTATAACTTGCCCGCCACTCACTTCCTGCTGTGTGGCCTGGTTGCTGACAGGCCGCGGACGGGTAGCAGTCCATGGTCCAGGGGTTGGAGATTGCAGTGTTAGAGAACATCTGATTTAGGCAGTAATTCCTAGGCATATATCAGTCAATAAGAAATCTAAGGGTTTTATTGGGTATTTTTTATCATAAATTCAATGTATTACCCATGGCTCAATAAATTATTAAGTTTAGCTGTTGAACATTTTTGTTTTTTCACACTGAAAGAGATTGTCATGTGTATTAGATTTTAGGATACTGATTTTGTTCTATTTCCCCTAAATCTAAGTTAGTGTCCATTTAATCAAGGATTTTCTAAGTTGAATAACCTTTTCATAATCAGTGCATTAAAGAATTGTATCTGTATTTTCTTGTTAGATGAAGATAGCTAATTGGGAAGCTAAAAGGTATAAGTATTTTAACTTGTCCAGACACAGAAGGTCTTAGAGTAAGAAACTGAATGTTACTCAATGATACTCTGGGTTTGCTTTCATCTTTGTTTATTACCTGTTTGAAGAAGCATAGAAATACATTTATTATAGGTACTTCTTATCTAATTACTCCAAGAAGGAAGAAAACATGAAAGTATAAAGCCAGAGTGGCTTTATCTAATATTTTATTAACTAGTGGCAGGAATCAGGAAATTGTGATCTTCAGGCCCTCTGCCTGATTTTGTAAATAAAGTTTTACTGAAACATAGCTACACTAATTTGTTCACATACTGTCTATGGCTGCTTTTGAGCTACAGCAGCAGAATTGAGTAGTTGTAACAGTGACAATATGGCCCACGAGACCTAAAATATTTACTGTCTGGCCCTTTAAGAGAAAGTTTGGGGACACTTGAACTAGAGAGTCTCTATTAAGTAGAATTTCTAAAAACTATCTTTAGAACTATGATAAATGATGGCCTTAAATGAAGGTTTTGTAAGATTTGGATGTACCTTCAATCAAAACAGAACATTGTCCAATATCATTTAATGAAAAATATATTTTACTTTTTTATGGTGTGTTGAAATGTGGTAAGCTGCTTCCTTGATGTAGGATATTTTCTAATATTCAGATATGATTTAACAAGAATCCCCCACTAAGTAACTTCATGAGATTTTACTGTAAGCATGTTGAAGATTGGTTTGGCATCCTTCACAGATGATGTATCAATATCATCATCACTAACCGTAACTGCCAACTATTTCACCCCTTTGGTGAGCCCATTGCTTTGCTTCTACAGTCATATCACGTGCTCGCAGCAGACCCCTTCAAGGTATAGTATTGTCAACTCTCAGTGCCCACAGCTAATGATGGCAGAGTTAAGATCTGAACTCAAGTCTGTCTGGCTTCAGAGTCTGTTGCCTTTCTATTCCTCCACACCATCTTAAAAAAAAGAGTGAAATAATTAGACAGTTTCCCTTTATGCTTTGTTGCCGATGCCAGGGAGTACAATTTTACTGTTCCTACAGATGCGTCTTTTGTGCCTCTTTCAGAGATAGTCTGCTGGGTTGAGCCAAGTGAACCATCTGATGGAGTCTGGAAATTCTTCTGTCACTCTTACGCAGAACACAAAAGAAGATACCATCTGTTATATTATTAATACCTAGTTTCTTCTTATAAAGATACACTTAACCAATTCAGAATCCAAACCTAAGAAATATTTTTCTCTTTCCTGGACAGATACGTATTCTTCCTTTTATCAGTTCACAAAAAATGGTGCGAGCTTTCTGTTTCCTTTTTTGCCATGGCTGCCAGGATGCTCAGAGTTAAGTCTGTGTTAGAATCATCACTTCTGTTTTACCACCTTTATTTCTCAATTCTTGTCCCTGAGGTTTGTGCCACCACCATTCTTTTTGGGAAGTAGGTAGTGCATAATTAATAAATAAAATAGGTGGAATAACAAGTTGATCCTGTGATGAGGAAGAAAATGAGTATTTACTATATTGGTGATAATTTTTTTTTTTTCACTCACAGATCGATCTTCAGACATTCCTTACTCTCACTGATCAGGATCTGAAGGAGCTGGGAATTACTACTTTTGGTGCCAGGAGGAAAATGCTGCTTGCAATCTCAGGTGAATATGAATATTCAACTCATATTTTAAAAATCTGAGTAACTTCTGCCAGTGGTCTCAGCCAGTAGGACTGGTTCTGCCCATCAGCTGCTGGCTGACTACCCTGACACCTTGGTGGTTGTGGTTTCAGAGGATTTTCCTGCCAACAGTATAACACATGCTGAGAATATTCTCCTTCATCAAGGCATTGCCTGAAAACCTGCCTTGACAGTGTTGTTCCTGAAAATACAGGTAGATCCCTTAAGAAGGAACTAACCAATATTGCCCTTTGGAGAACGTGGCGGGGGACAGTTTAATTCTCTTCTTTGCTGTTGTGTTAAGCAATAATCATCATCAGGTCATTGAACAATAATTCTTGACTGGAAGTCATGTTTCAAATGTGTGTCCCCTTGCACACCAGCAGAGATTATTGCACTGAGGAGAAAAGAATGCTCATTGGTATTGCTTGGAATCTGGCAGTATTACTTGTCTTAATTCCTTTTAGTTTTTTCCAACATTTTAATAAAATGTGTGTGTCACAGAAGGATATATTAATAGCATCCTGAAGGTGGTCACAGAATCAAGGAAAATAATGTTGTCTGCCTCCTCAGACTGCTTTCTTTGTGCATATTCTCTGTTTTAGAAAATGCTCTATACATGTTTATTTGGTGCCATTTGTTTGAAAGGAATTGAGCCAGATGACGAGTCAGGACTTGGCAAATACATAGTAGTGCACTTCAAAAAAAGTGTTTAGAGATATGTGGAAGAAATCTAAGGGGGAATGGGATTCGTTTTTGAAGATTTTACAATAAAGTTCTTGAATGTCAAATTTTGTATGTGTGCCAGTCTCTCAAAAAGACACACACCAAGGGCAGAAGCCAAGTGTCATGTGCTTTGAGAAAGCTATTTTGCTTTTTCAGAACACTGAATTTGCAGGCTATGCCTCAGTGAGGCCAGCAGTTGCATCCAACTGGTGAAGGTCCATTCCAGACAGCAGCCAGTAATCATATCAGCAGAAAAAAGTAAAAACCTCAGTTGTTTTCCATTTTATTTTAGCAGCATATTGCATACTCCACCTGCCTCCCCATAGGAAATCTTTATCTTTTTTAAAGCAGCTTTGAAATGAGTAGAAATCCAGCCATTTAGCTTCCTGGTGGCAGCCTGATTGGTTCTTTCATGGATCAATAGAGTTCTACACATGGGTTTTAGTAGCCTTTCTCCACTCTGCGTGTCCAAGAGGCTACATTAATGGAGCTCCACGGGGCAGGTGCATGATTCCTGTTTGCTCATAAGATCATCTTTGTAGAGTGTCAAGAACACTGGATTCAAATAGGAGACCTGGGCTTTACCTCTGTTAAATCACGAGTCCTCGGATGAGTTTCCAAACCTCTTTTGGTTTGCGTTTATTAATCACAAAGATAGATTGGAAAGATGATTGTGTAAGGTCACCTTCTGCTTCTAAGAGCTATTCTTCCATGCGATGTATCATCAGGCTTAGTGAAAATAGACAAATTACAGTTTTAACACTATATACTACTAGCAGGATATTCCATTGTTCTTTTCTTTTTACCATTTGTGCAGTAGGGTAGTTTTTCCAACTCATTTGTTTACTCTAAAGCTCAGCCTCAGGGCTATTCCTAGATTCAAGTTAACTTTATATATTTTCACATTCTTTTATTAATTTCCAAATGAAATTGATAGACTACTTGAAATTTGATTAACTTGCATATTCACCACACCTGTACTGTTGAAATATGCCTGTGGGCCAGCACTTTTATGCCAGAGAAGGGTAGTACAATCTGGAGCTTCATAATCTTTCCCTAGAGATTCATGGAATGGTAGTGGTAGTATAATGAAAACTAAGTTCTGTCTTTGTGTACAAACCCAGTACCAAACTCTGTAAAGCTTTTCGCAAAAAGCAGATATCTCTAATTACATTCACAAGTTGCAGATGGCTCATCAGTTCCTTACTCTGGAATAGATCAGTGTCTTTTACTCTGGATTTGGGGGAGTGGGGTAGTAATCAGAAAGTATTTTGAATCCTCTTTTTTTAAAAAAATGTTTTTCTAACCATCGTCTTCAGTGTGGCTCTATTGAGGTTATATAGCACTTCTGTAGAATTCTCTCGGTGGGTTCACCGGTCCTCTTGCTTTTAAAGGGAGTTAGAGACTTGGAATAGGATGCCTTGTGAGTACCCTGCACAGTGTGGAGTATTTGGTTATTTTAAGGACAATTTTACTTTACCTTGAGTGCATTTGTTTCAACCTGGTAAATTGTTTTCTCTGCAAGTAATAAGTTTTTATTGAGAAATCCTTCATCAAAAAGCTTCTTTTCCCAACTCATCTGATAACAAAGACATCCATTTACAGTCCCAGGACATTCCATTTTCTGATAGATAGCAGAATAGCTACTGGGCAGCCTTGAGTCATGTTTGTCTTGTGGTTATGCAGCTTGGTTAGATACAGAGTTTGCTCAAAATTCCTTTTTAAAATTTTGTAGATATTTAACTTATAATCAGAGTTGTGCTTTCACTATCAGGTTTCGTTTTTGTTTTTAATCTTGGGCCAAAAGACATTTATTTTAATGTTATAGGAGTAAATGAGATTTATCTCTAATGGAGCTGAATCAAAGAATAAGTTTGATCTTTTTTTCAAAACCATGATATTTTGAAAATTGACAGATTTCTGTCAAGAGTATTTTAATGATTGGTTAAATGTACAGGGACTCAGTGAAAGGAAGTTTAGCATCCTGTTGTCAGGCTTCCCGCCACGGCCTCAGGTAGATCTAACATTTCCCGACCTATTCTTTTAGTTTGTGACTCTGTTCAGATCCGCAACAAGATCCTGAGAGCTGCCAGGATTGTGTGAACGTTGGAATTTCAAAGAAAAAGGTTGGTATTTTCCCAAACTATTCCTTAGGCTTACTGAAAAATATCAGAGGAAGGAGTTTGCTTTTTAATTTAAAAACCAACAGCAACAATGAGAACAAAAATCTTAGTCTCTTCAGTAGGACGTGATCCTAGATAACCTCTCTGGAAGATTTATCTCTGTGCATCATATTTAGAACTGTATGTATGTGCTGTCGTAGAAACTGCATCTGCAGGGAATGACTGAATTCCTTTGTGATCATTTTACTCTTTGAAATCTCTAGCTGATGTGACTTTTCAGAATAAAGTTTTCAATGTTTATTAATTTTTTTTTTAATCTTCCATGGCCCGACTGTTTTCGTGTGCTCAGTTATACGAGTTATGTGTGCTGGGGGAGAATGTTGTTTGGCCTCATTCTTTCCTTTTCCTTGGGAACGTCCTCCTGATGTGTAGATTACTCTCCCATGAGAAAACGGAGGCCAGAGATAGTCTCCTAGCTTGAAGGTGATAAAACTTTCCCAGGCTATATACTCAAAGGGATTCATGTATTCTTAACATTCCTATAAATTTGCCTTTAAATATATTCGGTTCTGTCTTGATTTATGAATTTTGAAGTGCTGTGTTTGTTTTTTAACAAGGTACATGTGTTCAATTTTTAATAGGAATGTCATTGCTACCGTGTTTCTGCAGGGACTTGAAACAATAGCCATCTGCATGCATGCTTGCATGTGTCTTTTTCCTGTGAAGGTATCTTCCTTGCTTCTTGAGAGTTTTTAAGCTATGTTTTTTAATTTAAAAAATGAATTTGGTTTGCTAAAATATGAAGTAAAGCTCTGTTACCCAGCATAGCTAGAACTACCGGATTGTACTCCGTGCTTTTGTCGGTCTTCTCTGTCAGATGAATTACTACAGCTCAGTGGCAGGGCATTGACCTGTGCGTTAGGCAGGCAGTTTCAGCTTTGTCACTTAATAACTGTGTGGGCAAGCGACTTCATCTGTTTTTAAAATCTGTTTTCTTATCTGTATGATGGGCAATGGTAATACTATCTACCCCTTAAGGAGGACTTGAATAGGACAAAATAAATGTAAAGTCCTTGTCGTATAACAAGCCCTAATGAATCACTGTTATTGTTTTCTCTCCTAAGACCTACATGTGAACAAGAGAGAGAGATCTCCATTGTTGCTTTGACCCTATAGGGCAGGCATTTACATTTTGGAAGGCAGTGGACGGAAATGTTAAGGGTCCATCTTCCAGAACTTGAGGACAGGAGCAAGTCTGGCCATAAGGCTGTCCTTAACCCCAAGTGAGCCCCCTACAACCTGAGTCTGTGACCCCATCCTGAGCATTACATTAGCTGGCCATAGCTTACATTGTAACTTCAGAATTCTAAAGGGGATTGTATATGTGTGGGTGAAAAAATATAATTACCATGCAAATATAAGGTGTTGAGTCACCTGTTCTAACCCCTCCCCCCAAAAAAGGACAACTTTAAGCAAATCAACTGTATAAGCCCTCTAATCTATTTTAAGTTGAATAAATTTGAGCATATTTTCATTTGATGGCTACCAGAAACCCTAATTTCCATTTTCTGGCAATTCTGTGTACTTGTATGAGTTTATCAGAAATAGTTACATCAGTGACTCAAGGGGTAGGGGTGGGGGATGTAGGGGTGGGTGCACTACATGCATAATATTCTGCTTCAATTAACCTTTTATCTTTCAGGCTAATAACTTCTAGTTGGCAAAAGAGAAACTAAGGTGTTTTCTAAGTACTCTGCTTTCTTTAAAATTCAAATAAGAAACCTCAGTTTTTCCCTGAAAATTTGGATTCAAATATTGGTTGTTTTCAAGTATTAATTTTCTAAGTTGTTACTGTTTTTTTACTGAGTTGATTTTTTTTGTTCAAAGAAACGTGTTGATGATGCTTCTTTATGTAACTATTTCTGACTCAAGAAGCATAGGCTTCATGAGTTTGCAGAGCCATGGGGCCTGTGGCTTGATACAGTTGACCCTTGAACAATGTGGATTTGAACTGCGCAGAAATATTGAAAAAAAATTAAGAAAAAGTAAGGCATGTCGGGAATGAATAAAATATATGTAAATACCAGTCTATTTTATCATTTGCTTTCATAAAATATGCCAGTCTATTGTAAAATATTAACATTTATCAAAACTTAACAGAAACACAACATATATGGTACCATTCTTAGTTAAGAGAAATGTAAACAAACAAAAGATGCAGTATTAAATCATAACTGCATAAAATTAACTACAGTACATACTATGCTATAATAATTTTGTAGCTACCCCGTTACTATTTCAGGGAGCTCAAGTGTTGAGAGTGTCTTCTAGAAACACCGTGTGATGCTGATCATCTTCACATGAGCAGTTCATCTCTCCAGTAAATTTCACATCACAATAAAAAGCAATCTCTCACCGTTCTTGTGTATTTTTCATTGTGTTTAGTGCAATATCATAAACCTTGAATAATACCATAGGACCCATACAAAGTACCACCAGTGATGTGTGCTTCCAAGAAGTAGAGCAAAGTCATAACATAAGAAAAAGTTGAATTGCTTGATATGTCTCATAGATTGAGGTCTATAGCTGTGGTTGGTTGCCTGCCATTTCAAGATAAGTGAATCCAGTATAAGAACTATTGTAAAAAAAAAAAAAAAAAAAGAAAAAGAAAAATTCGTGAAACCATGGTTGCAGCTGCTCCAGCAGGTGCAAAACCCTTACACATTTTGTAAAATACCCTTCTCTCCCATATTGAAAATTCAGCTTTTATGTGAGTACAGGATTTTTTTTAAGAAAGGCATCTCTATCGACTCTAATATGATTCAAGAAAAAGTGAAGTCATTATATGGCAATTTGAAGCAAAAGGAAGGTAAATGATCTAAGCTGGAGAACTTAATGCCAGCAAAGGATGGTTTGATAATTTTAGAAAGAGGTTTCGGCCTTAAAAATGTAAAGGTAATAGGAGAAGCAGCTTCTGCAAACCAAGAGGCAGCAGACAAGGTCCCAGAGCTATTAAAAAATCATTGAGAGCCGGGTGGGATGGCTCACGCCTGTAATCCTAGCACTTTGGGAGGCCAAGGAGGGTGGATCGCTCAAGGTCAGGAGTTCGAAACCAGCCTGAGCAAGAGCAAGACCCTGTCTCTATTAAAAATAGAAAGAAATTGACTGGCCAACTAAAAATATATAGAAAAAATTAGCCGGGCATGGTGGCGCATGCCTGTAGTCCCAGCTACTCGGGAGGCTGAGGCAGGAGGATCACTTGAGCCCAGCAGTTTGAGGTTGCTGTGAGCTGGGCTGATGCCATGGCACTCAAGCCAGGGCAACACAGTGAGACTCTGTCTCAAAAAAAAAAATCATTGAGGAGAAAGGATATCTGCCTCAACAGGTTTTTAATGCGGGCAAAAGTACCCTATTCTGCAAAAAAGTGCCACAAGTGACATTTATTAGGAAGAGAGGTGAGCACCAGGATTTAAGGCAGGAAGGGATAGGCTAACTCTACTGTTGAGTGCAAATGCACTCAGGTTTATGATCAGGACTCCCCTTATCTATATAGCTGCTCACCCTCAAGTCTTGAAAGGAAAAGATAAACACCAGCTGCCAGTCTTTTACATGGACAAGAAAGCCTGTATGACAAGAACCTTTTTCTGAATTAGTTCCGTCGATGACTTGTTTCTGAAGTCAGTACCTTGCCAGTAAGGAACTGCCCTTTAAAGTTCTTTTGATATTGGACAATGCCCCTGGCCATCCAAAACCCCATGAGTTTGCCACCAAAGGTGTCAAAGTGGTCTACTTGTCCCCCAATACAAAGTCTCTAATTCAGCCTCTAGGTCAGGGTGTCAGAAGGACCTTTAAGGATCATTACACACAATTCTCTGTGGAAATGATTGACAGTATTAAAGAAGAGAATCCCATTGATGAAAATGAAAGTCTGGAAGGATTACATCAGTGAAGATACCATCATTGTTACAGAAAATCTGTGAAAGCCATCAAGCCCCAAACAATAAATTCCTGCTGGAGAAAACTGTGTCCAGATGTTGTGCATAACTTCACAGGATTTATGACAAAGACAATCAAGGAAGCGAAGAAAGAGATTTTGGATATGGAAAAAAAAAGTAGGGGGCGAAGGGTTTCCAGATAAGGATTTTGAAGAAATTGAAGAGCTAATAGACACCACACCAAAGGAAGAAACAGAAGATGAAGTGACGGAGATGAACCAGTGCCAGAGGATGAGGAAGAAGACATAGAAGAAGCAGTGCCAGAAAGCAGACTGACATTGGACAGTCTGACAGAGGGTTCTGGTTATTCATGACTGCTTATGACTTCTTTTACGACATGGACCCTTCTATGATGTGAGCACTGAAACTAAAGCAGATGGTGGAATAAGGATTGGTATGATAACGAAATTTTTAATGGAAAGGCAAAAAAGACATGATAATGTACTTCTGTAAAGTTACACTAAACGTACCTGCCTCCCCTTCTACCTCCTCCACCTCTTCTGTCTCTGCCACCCCTGAGACAGCAAGACTAACCCTTGCTCTTCCTCCTCCTCCTCCACCCGTTCAACATGAAGACAACAAAGATGACCATTATGATGATCCACTTCCACTTAATGAGTAGTAAATAATAAATTTGCTCTTATGATTTTAATATTTTATCTAGCTTTTTTGTAAACATACAGTATATAATTTATTTGTTTAATCAACTGTTGATGTTATCTGTAAGCCTTCCAGTCAGTCGTATGCTATTAGTAGTTAAGTCTGGGGGGAGTCAAAAGTTATATATCGATTTTTGACTGCACAGGGAGGCGGATGGCATCCTAATCCCTGTGTTGTTCAAGGGTCAACCATATTTCACGATGCTCCTTCAATGTCCTCATGTCTAGGTGTGGGGTTGTCTTTTCATATCTGACTTTAATAACTTAATGATTTGACACGGATGAGTTCAATAGATGTAATTTTCTGTGCCATTGGTAATATATCCTCTCATATGCCTTTCACTAGCTTTGTGTTTTGCCTCTGAAATGATGTTTGGAGTAGATCAAACTGTTGAATTTGGTTAGAGATTTCTGAGAATGATATATCCCCCAGACAGTTTACAAACCGTAATAAAAAATTATTTGCTGTCCAGAGTTTGAAAATTGTAATAAAAACTATTTGCTGTCCTTGGTTCTCTTGGCTGTAGTATGCTCCTTTTAAAATCATACTTTCTAGTATTTCAGAAATACCTTGGCCATCAACTAAATGTTTTCCTTTTGCTACCAGACTTGACTTTCCCCAAAGAACCTACCACGCCACCATTTTCTGAGCTATGTCTTATAGTATATATAGAACTTCTCTGTTGAGCTCCTAACAATTCTCTCTCTCTCTCTCTAGAACTAAATAAAAACCGAAGAAAGCTTTTTGAATCGCCAAATGCACGCACCTCTTTCCTGGAAGGTGGAGCGAGTGGAAGGCTACCCCGTCAGTATCACTCAGACATTGCTAGTGTCAGTGGCCGCTGGTAGCAGTGCCCTCTAGGCACACGCCCGCCAACTAACTGTAAAGGTGAACACAGGAGATCTGTGAACAGCCGTCACTGCACGGCGTCCTCAGCACTCTGGGTGTCTGGTATCAGGACCAAAGCATCTATTCACACCTGTACTTTATGGCAAAGAGGAAGAAAAGAGAGATGATGTTCTTGTGATGTCATACAGAACACCAAATATGGATTTCTTTGCTAAAATGACAGTTGGACAGAATTTGCAACATGAAAGGAAAGGGCTTATTTCCTGTTTTTATTTACCTATATAACATATGCACTGATTTTTTTTTTTTTTACTTAAAATGAAGGATGAATTGACATCTGGGATGCCAGAAAACTTAGAAGTTATTTTGTTTGCCTGTTTTATTTTGGTATTTGGGGATTTTTTAAAAAATAATCAAGTGGAATTTTCTGGTACTGCTTTAAAATAATTATTGAGGTCTTTCAGCACTTTACACGTTCTAATTTCTTGTCCTGTGGAAATTCTTGCTCTTTCCATCTCTCTCTCTCTCTCATTTTCATGTCACCTGATATATTGGTACAGATCAGATTTAGTCACATTTTTCTGACTACATCAAATTTTTATTTGAAATGGTACTGGATGTTAGTTTCTGTGCAGAATATTCTGTGACTTTGAGAAACATAAGTGAGTCTACTTGGTTCTGGACCAATTCTGTTCATGTATGTCAGCATCCTAGAAACACTTAGCAATGAACCTAGTTCTTGGTAATAGGTGCAAAGAAAGACCAAATGGACTTTGCAATATTAGCCCTTTGCAGTCGTCATACTGAGCTGCTGCCTGTAATGCTAAAATGATTTTAATGGTTGTCTGGAGGCAAAGGGCTGTTTTTAGTATATTGCCACTAAAGGACATTTATTTATATCAAACTTTTATTTTTAGATATTATAAGCATACAGTACATAATTGATGAAATTGATATTTACTAGAGATTTATGGTAGAGAATGGACGACATTCAATAACTGGAGCCCTAGATTGTCACTTTATTTAAAAAGACAAATAATCATCTGACAAGACAGCACTGTTGCCATTATGAAAGACATAGATTACGATCTTTATCATGTACGCACTAGCTATGCTCTGTATGGTCACAGGACTTTCCTAAAACCGTATCTGTCTACTTAAAGTAGACTTGTGTTTGTTGAGAAGAGAAAGGCGTATTTGAGTCTGCAGGGTGACAGTTTATAAAGGTAGCTGAGTTCTGAAGGGAAAAAAGACTATTTTTAAGTGGCTAGATCCATTGTTACAATATTATACTGTGAAAGTCCAAGAAATCGGGCGACATTGTTTCGTGGGTCTTTTCAGGCATCTTATTGTGGATTTATGAAGGATTTTAATCCATGAAGAAAATCACTAAAGTGCCTTTCTTTCTTCAAAGCAATATTATTTCCAAGTATATTAATTTGTTAGAAAACTTTCCCATAGGAAATGTTGTCAGTTACCTGTACTGTAACTACTTATTTATGTTCAGTATTCAAGATTCTCTGCATGGACATAAACCACTGTCATGCGCTCTCAGCAGAAAGCGTTAGACAAGCATACACAACAGTTGGGTACTTTTATACGAATGTGGGATAAGAAATACTTGCCTGACGTTTCTTCCACAGCTAAGTCTTACCATTAAGGTAAGATCAAGAATTAAAGAGACATTTTGCACTCAGAAAAATCTTCACTCTAAAAAATAGTATTGGTTACCTTGAAGGCATAGATAATGAGTCTGTCACAAAATGACCAGTTGTGACTGGCACTAAGGAGCTGCCCTTCCTAAACTAAACTAAGCCTTATCTGCTTAAGGATGTAGAATTAAATCACTCCCTTTTTCAGGTACAGTGGACTCGACCTGTGCATATGTATACAGATGATCTCGTGAATCACTTGATGATCGTCTGCCTTATTTGATTGTACTGACGCATCACGCTAAACATTCAGCACAGGTTAACAGTTCTAGAGTTGTTTCCAGTTCAACAACTCAATGCTCCAAATTTTACTATGTCTTTAATAAGACCTTCCCAAATAAAAACATTCAGAGCTCTTTTCCCAGCTCTCTACCATGTATTTGCAACAGGAGGGAGATAGAACGAACATGCAGTATTAAGTTGACATGGGTTTTATGAACAGTGCTTTGATATTATGCCAAAGGGAAAACTGTCCCACTTAAACTAGATTAAATAGGGTGGATAAAAATAAATAAAAACACTGGAAATTATTTTTCTCACTTTCTCTCGATACAATGAAGGGAAATGACAGTACAGTATATGGAGTTGTCGGTGTTATAAGATGCACAAAATATTTTGATTATTTGAATAAATGTTAGCTTTTAATCAATCTATGCCTTAATAGTGACTGGTTATCTGTAAATATAGAACAGATACAGATTGTATTTTTGTGTGGGTTTTTGTCCTTTTAGTGATTTTTTAAAAACAAAATGAGAGATGGAATTAACATTGAAAATGGGAATTTTTTCTAACCTAATCAATTGTTACATGAAAAATAAATTTATATAACCCCTTTGTATTGCTCTTGCTACGTGAAATGTGTCTTTTTTTAAAGAGAAAAATCTTTACACATAAACTCTATGCCTATCTTTGTTTTCTAAGAAAAGCTTTGCTGGCGGGGAGGGCCATTTTCAGCACTGTTGAAAGATACGTCTGCAAAAGAATTGAATATGCATTCTCTGTCCTCTTGTTTTGCATTGACATTCCTCATTTTCAACCAGAAGCTGAAGCACTTTATTTTAGTCAATGAATCTAGGACCGGTAATCAATCATTGTTTCTCTGGCCACCCACAGATACATACAAAAAGAGTAACATTATATAGAACAGGTTTTATTCGTATTATTTCTTTCTTTCGTAAAGACGCAAATGTATGACCACTTTGACAACCTCATCCATCAGCAGAGGCACTCCTTACCAAAGCAATACTGGGCTGTTTGACCCAGGTTCCCACTTCAGAGCCTAGCTGTTGTGCCATCTGTCCCTCTGAGCACTCACCGTGCTGTGCTCAGAGATTCTGACGGACTAATTTTCAGATGGAATTGATACTGTATTTCTAATTCTGAGATTTGGCTAAATCTTAAAGAAACCCTAGCCACCACCCATTATACTCCCAGGAATGTCTCCATCTGAATTGTCTATGCCGGTGGTTTTTAAAAATTGTTTCTAGAACAAGAGAAGCAATTGAAATCTTTTGATAATTGAAATCTTACCCAAGACCCAATATTAAATTATCCATTCATTTACTTATCCTGTTCATGAAATAAATATTACTGATATATAAATGTTTAGTGAGTGCCAGGCCCTGATCTAGGCACAGCAGTGAATAAATCAAAACCTATTACTCTTCTTGAGCTCATTTTCCAAATAGAGAAAGCTGGAGCTGATGTGGAGAGTCTGGAGGGTGGAATGTCCCTGCCCTTCATCATGGGCCTCCGTGTATTTCTCGCACTCCAAGGGGACTCTTGGGAGTCTAGAAACTCATTTTTAAGGAAACCATTGAAAATACCCATCAAAATATTCCCTCCACTTATCCTCCGTCCCTTTTTCTGGGCTCCACAGGTTTAATCACATTCTCAAAAGGAGAATGTGGCCCAAAGAGTGGAACCGCTGCTTCATAGTTGTACCCTATGATGATAATGGTTGGGGACCCATCGCTTCTTAGATTGGACTCCAAGTGGCGTTGTAGTTGTTAGAAATCAAGTTTACCTTTTAAGAATGAGTTTGCTACCTCCAAGAATGCAGTAATACTTGGAAGTTAATTCCAAATGTTAATTTCATAAGACACTCAACAGTAGAATAAAATGGAGTTGCCTTAAATGACTGTTTCCAAGGGAACTTCACTCCCTGGGCTATATAAATCCTGGTATGTATTATTAAATTAGCTCATAATTTATCCTGGCTTGGATACTTACTAATTGCATGCATTCGAGTTGTTAAAGTACATTTAACCTAATTTTGATAATCTGATGTTTATTCAGTGTATTAAATAATTCCAGTCATCACCAAGGCCGTGATTCTCCTACAGTCCTGCTCCAGGTAAGTCAGCTTCCTTCCTTCTCCTCAAACAGCCTTTTGGATAACTTTCAGGTAGTCTGGTCAGGAGTGAAGAGGTTGGACTTTGTAGTTTAACAAACATGCATTTAGATCTTGTCCTTAGACCTTAGGAAAATTCTTCTGTGCCTTGGTCCCCTTTTCTATAAAATGGAAATAACCACTTCTGAGAATGGTTGAAAGGGTGAAGAGAGGCTGTGCGTAAATCTTTCTGCACAGTATGTGGCACAGAGTGAGCAGTGACTTGATAGCAACTGCTGTTAGTACTAACTGGATTTTCCTTTCACTGCATGGGTGTTTCTTTGCCCATCAGAGACCTTCGCTGTGTTTATCTGTCTTCTGCGTCCTGTGCCAGAATGTTAGGAGAACTGTAAACTGCAGTCCCAGGGACCTACCTCCTGACTGATAAGGTTGGTGTCAGAACAGTCCTGAAGGTCAAGGTTGTGACCTCACACTTTGTACAGAAATCTGTATTTGATTCCTTTTTGTTTTTAGTGCTTCACGTGTCTGATTCACCAGAGTGTTGGTAAGTGGGTTCTCCATGTGGGTGGAGAGGGTTAGTAGCTAATTCTCATAGTCATATATGTTGTCCCTAATTGTCACATTCCTAGAGTTTCCATTACTCCAGATGGCATCTCCTCCCCGCCCCGCAGGTCGCCTCCATCCTACCCCCAGTTGCTCAAGTTTCTCCCACTTTGATTCCTTCCTGCACACCACCACCCCAGGATGTAATACTGATTCCTTTTGGAAGGAGCCATTTGCCTGTATTTGTGTTAAGTTTAGTTGTTTTCCACTTTAAAAAGTGAACAGAATTAGATAGTATTTGACTGTTCCTTTAGACATGGCCAGGACACTTCAAAAACACTTCATCAAGGAATTTCACATTTTTGTTGCTTTTTAAAATACTTTGACTCATTCTGAAAGGAGGCAAGTGGAGCTTGAAGTTCTCTTTCTCAAGGATTAGGCCATGAATGTGTTTTGGAACAGATTTTGGGAATTGGAGTCTGAATCTGACTTTGGAGGCAGAATTTCAGTGTGGGAACCAGAACCTTTAGGAAAAAATTACAGTAACTGAAATGTTTCAACTTCATAATAGAATGTTTGGATGAGTTACAAGAAGGGAAGAAAAAAGAGTAGCTCAATAATTGGGTGTGTGTGGCCCTTTTTTTCAAGGCCAGAGAAAACAAATGACTCTGAACTCACTGTCTGCAGTGCTTCTTAATCCCTAATAGAGAAGCTGTGGGAATTAGACATTAAAAGACATTAGCAAAACATCTAGAAAACAATTTATATTCAAACAAAATTTTCATCCAGGCACAAACTGACTCTGTCCAAATTGCTGAGGTAATTTGATTCAAAGTAGCCATGGATAAAGTTTTCCAGTTTTGTAGGTTTGATGATGTGGGTGGGTGACATTTCCCTATTTTTTCCCCTCTTTGCCAGAATCATAGACTGACATTAATAACAGCCAGATGAAGTTGCTCTGTAAGTTCTTCCTATGGATTAGCAAATGTCTACAATGGAAAGTTACACTACCTTTGTTTCAGGAATCTACTTAAATTCCTAAATGTGCATGGGGAATTCCATACTATTACTTCATATATACACACACATATATATGTATATGTATTTAAAAGCTTTTAAACACACATAAAATTACCTTAAATATTTTCCTTAGAAAAATGTGAGAATGGGCAGGGAAGTTAAGAAAAATTACAGCTTTTCCTGTCATATAATAAATTGTAATCAGGCTCTCTAATACAAGGAGGATGTCTTCAAAGAACTGACTTGTTTTTAAAAAATCGGAAAGCATAGAATTGAGTTAGAAAAGTGTATCATGGGAATGATAATGACAATATTTGACTCCCATGTATCATCATAAGCCTAGTATAAAGGTAAACTTTTTGGAATACTAATGTGATAGGAAGTGTAAATATGAAAAATGGATCCATTACTTTCTGGTTATAATAGTTTCAAGCCAATGTTAAATTAACAAGAAAGAGAAGCCAGTTAAAGAGTTAAAAAATAACATGACAACTTTTTAGGTGCCTGATTTTATGTCCTCTTCTTAACAGTGCTTTTGTATGAAGGATTCTGTATTTCTGCCAGTTTGTTAACAATAATCAAACATAGGCAATGCAAATATAGTTGTTCATTTTACCAGCATTTGTCAAATTCTACACGGTGAAAAGCCTTTTATTGTTGTTCTCAATTCATTGCAGACTAATTCATTTGTAAAATACAGGGGAAATGTTGTGGTAGTATGAAATTGCTATAAAAGTTTCCAAGTGCTTACTCTCACTTTCTGTACTTACTGCAGACCAGGAAGAAATACTTTTAAGATTCACACCTGCCTACAGTCTCCTCTTAGAGGAGCACCGAATTATATATTTTTCATAATAGAACCTTGAAGAATGTATTCAAAAATATATCCATGGGATTTTAAAGCGTCCTCTGCATCAGTTGCACCAGCGTATTGAGAACTTGGATGTGCTTTCAAGTATCTTTAAGACACAGTAAGTTGTGTAAATCTCCTGGAGACATATCAAAATGTGCCTGCCATGTGTACTCAGTGTAAACGTGCTTTTCTTTTGATTTCTGTTCTTTGGCCAGCCCTGTGGCTACTACTGCAGCTCCTTGTGTGTTTAACATATCAAATGCTCCCTCTGCTGGTTTCTCCATCTCACTTCGTCCCATTTATTTATGCTTTCCCACAATTGAGGGAAAATAGCATTTTCAGTCACTTGGAGGAGAGTTTATTTTGTGTGGCAGGACCTCTAGGTTCTGGCATGGTCTAGGAGTGGAAAATATTTCCTTTGATATCCTCAAGATGGTGGTTTTCAGGGTTCCAAGTCAGAGGCCAGCAGGGCGCACATGTACAGCAGTTTGGAGGCAGGCCCGTTGCCATTTTCACCCTTGCAAGGCTAATCCAGACCACTCTGTTCGAAGACATTCTTTATTAGCAGATGTTAAAACTTTACCTCTTTAAGATGCTCTTGGAAATTGATTTTAATGTTCTGCTAAAGCAGAGGAATCATCCCAATCCCACAGCAGGCGGTGATAAAGATGCATTTTCAGCAGCAGAAAGGAAAAACGAAATCCCAAACAACTGTCACTCCAACCTACAGCCTGGAGAAATGAGTTGACAGCTCTGTAAAGGGGATGTCCAAACCAATGTGCCTGCTGGAATAGAACAGAGTGCCCATGTGGAGTGACAGCAACAAACCAGCTACTAGCTGGTTGAGGATTATGAGGACCGACTGTTCACATAGAAGGGAAGGGAACCAAGGAAAACACTATACAGGAAAAGAGGGAAGGTGGAGGAGCGTGCTACAGCAAGGCCTGTAGGCCACAACACAGAAGAATGAAATCCCCGGGTTTGTGTCTGTGGACCTTGGATGTGTTCTGCATCCAGTTCTTCCAGCCATGCAGTGGGAACTGCCGCAGCCAAAAGGGGGACTCCTGAAATGATGAGGCTCCATTAAGTGGCTTCTTTTCCAAAGGTTGCTCAGACCTTCTAGGATTTCTCCCAGTGAGGTGGGGAGAGGCGGGAGAACCACTCCCCTCATGGTGGAGGGAATGGGAGAGACTCCATAGTAAGTGTGAGGATGAACTATGAGCAGCGCCTGGACACAGACTTTTCCTGTATAAATAAATATGCAGCCCACAGACACATTTATGTAGTCCTGCCTGATTGCATGGGCCTGTGTGCGTTTGGAGGAACTTGGGTAACACCACTTCCACTCCTGGCTCTCAGCCCAGGGGCACCTATGAGTCATAAATATTAATTCCTACTTTGTGCATCATCTTTTGACTTGTGATGCTTTAGTCCATATTATTTTTGATGCTTTTTAAATTACAACCAATAAATTTTATAGAAACATTCCCCAGCGCCACCCTAAATGACTGAAAACAAATTTCTAGGAGAAGGTTCAGAAAATCTTTACTTTTCTAAAAGTTTTCCAGATGGTTCTGTCACATCAGGACTGGGAACTCAGTCTTTGGAACCATTGGACAGGACCAGTGTTAAATATTCCTTTCTACTTTAGCATTTTTCTATGATTCTAAATTTGAGACTAACCCTATCTTTAGATACTATTTAAAGACTTTAGGCAGGGGATGTATTGTAATTTGCTTTTGTTTGGGAACTTCATTCTTCAAAGTGTAAATAAAAAGGGGCAAATAAAAGCTCTGAATGTGGCCGTCCTGAGGAAGACACACTTTAAGGCTTTAAGAATGTCTACTACCTGCGTATCAGTTGCATGCTAATTCAAAATTTCTTCACAGATTCCCTAAGGATTTGTATAAGGCAGTAGTTTGAAGACGAGATTAGCAGGTTGGACCTTGTACTTGGAAAGAATAAAATTACATTGCTAGAATTCTGCCTTTCAGACTGGCCTCCCTTCCCCCAGTTAGCAAAGGGGCCCCTTTAAAATTAAAGTCCATGCTACTAAAATTCTTTATGCTAAGGTAGCAACCCCCTTGTCCTCAACTTAGTCACATTCTCTTTCTTTCCTTGTGTACTAACAATTTTCTTGCTGTCGGTTGTGGTCTAGGACAGGAAGAGGGCTCTGGGCACTGAAAATACCAAGAAGGCAGTTCCCACAGTGCATTCAGGATCTTATGCTGGGGCCTAAAACATTTCTTTTCCTGGACTCTCATGGTACCTGAATTCCATCATTAAATATGTCCCTTTGGGCTAAGACAGGTCTGTTCCCTGCTATGCATAAACAGGATGCAGAGATGGGAATCTGTGCCATCCTGCCTCCTTTTAACCTTCCTAGGTAGAAGGAGATCTGCTGGATTTCTGGCTTCTGGGCAGGGCTGACTTCCTGGGCATGTGAACGATGTAGTCGCCCAAGGACTCGTGCTTAGATGAACCTCGAACTTGGTTTAATGCTCTGTTTTTGCCATCTTGAAACTCTCAATTTTTGAACAAGAGTCCCAGCATTTTCATTTTGCACTAGGGCCCACAAATTCCTTAGCTGTTCCTGCCTCAAATTGGATCCAGCTTCCTGTGAGTAAGCAGAGACCCTCAGCTGGTCCAACTTCCCTTCCACCTTTGTGGCTGTCACATTAAACTGTGCATCAAGATGAATGGGAGAAGTGACTTGTTGGAGGGGACTGGACATAGGTCTTCTCACTGGAGCAGCACTAGAGAAAAATGTTTCCTGTCCTTTGGCCCACGTAGCTTCCTGGCAAGACAAATAGAGCTCCCTGGGAGCTACACGTGGCCCACAGACCAGGCCTCATTCAATGCACAGCGAAGTCAGCATACAACTTTATAATTGTTATTTTTGCAGAATATTTGAAGGAAGCCAGAATCATAAAAGAATCCTTTCTCCCTTCCCTCCTGCTAAGGCTGGGCCCTGTATATGTGTGTGAAGTAATGGCTGACATAAGGGGGTTGTGGTCTGGCTGGCAACTGCCATCTAACTCCCCTCTCCATTGACAGAGTGTCATGTGCTGAGGAACCTCAGTTCTACTCTTCCTCTTTGGATCGTCTGCCTCATTGGTCGTATTTAAGTTACTCAGGTTTTTCTCCCTAACCAGCCTTATATTTCCGCCAAATGGGACCTCGGGAATAAAATTAGGTGAGTATACAGGGGGAAAATAGGTGTCGGACTAGGATAGAGCCGGCTGGGGAGAAGGCAGGTTGTTTTCTTTTGCCTAGGGCACTGGGGGATAAGGAGGTAGTGTTTTGCTAAGCAAATGAAGGTTAAAACTCTCACCCAGAATTGATTCCTGGACCCTGTAAACTAGGTAACTAGCCCACAATTTATATTCTAAGATAGCCTTTATTTGGCATGACTTGTGTCAGGGAGGAGAGAAATCAAACGAAATAGTCAACATGACACGTAGGCAGGGCATTGGGAGGGATAACACCCAGCTAAATTCTGAAAGTTGCTGAGATCAGAAGCCATTTAAAGGATAAAAGGATACCTTCAGTGTTTTGGTGTTTGCTGAGGGTTTCATGGTGGCACGAATGACCTGCAGGGGTAGTGAGTCTCTTCCAGAGTGTTCTACATCCACCAGGATGTGGAAACAGAGTCTTGCTCTGTTGCTCAGGCTAGAGTGGTTTCAGCACAGCTCACTGCAACCTCGAACTACTGGGCTCAAGCGATCCTCCTTCCTCAGCCTCCCAAGTAGCTGGGTGGCTGGCTTTCATACATCTGTTGAGTCCTTGCCACTGTGCCTAAGTACTTTACATTATCTCATTTACTCCACACAGTAACAGTAAGAGATAATGTCAGCACTCCTTAGGTTGCCAGTGACAATGTGTTGATAAAACTGATGCAAAGACATGTTACTTAATTTGCATATAGCCTGCAGGAGGTCAGCTGAGGTTTAGATGTAAACATTTTGACTCTAGAATTGGAACTTTCTTCACTTTCTCTATGCTTAGCTGCAAAAGATCTGGGGCAACATGGACAGATTGGCTGGTCACAAGTTGCCTATTTGTGTTTAGAGGGGAACTGTGATCTGAAATTGGAAAATGACTTGAAAATAGAATATCTTTCAGTGTTTGCTAGCAGGCAGGAGGGTGGAATTCCATGCAGCCTGCTCACTTCAAGCAGTGTAGAGACATGTTGTGAGAGCATCTTGTACAGGCGAGGTTCAGCGCTGAGAGGGCACAGCTTAGAAGTGACAGCACCTCCTCCGGGCTGTGTGTGGAAAACACTTGACCTGGAAGAGTCACGTGGGGATTTAGTCACAGTAAATCTGGAAACGCACTCTCCTGGCACTTCAGACCCCTGGGGGATTCACATGCTCTGATGTCTCTGATTGCCACGGAACTTTAAAAAGCCTTGATACGGAAAACAATGTAGGGGCTGTGGCTCCAATGTAGAGTGTTTTCAACCAGTCAAGAAAACATTGTACTTATCACAGGAAGGGGGAAGAGGGCAGAGAATGAACCCCCCCTCCAGTACTACCCGCTTTTTAGGAGGGGGAATATGCCTGGTTAATCTTCAAATTCCTCTGATGACATTGCTATAAAAGTGTTTGACTACAAATATTCTGCTCTGCTCCTCTTGGTGACCTAATGGAATTTGCTGCTGACTAAATATTGACCATTGGATTTAGCCTACTTACCAGCTCTTCATTACTTTGGGCAAGTTATTTGGCTTCTCTGACACTCTGCCTCCTCATTTTTAAAATGTAGTTAACAAATATCTGCCACCTAGGGTTATCTTGATTATTAAGTGAAATAATTTAAGAATCTCACCCAGTGCTTTTCAATTGGGATGTACTCAATAAATGCTCATTTCTTCTTCCCTCATGCCCCAGATCACCACTGTCTCCAGGGCAACACTTAAAAAACTGTTGGAGAAAATAATTACAAAAGTTATTTGCATAGAACTGTCATGTTTCATAATCTTACATACAGGGTTCCTTGCCTCTTCTGGAATGAATTTTCCACATAAGGTGCCTGGAGATGCCCTCTAGTCAGAGCTCACCATGGACATACCTGTAGTTGACAACTTGGGTTTCTTACCTAACGTTGCAGAGAGAAAGGGTGCATACCATGGGGGGGTGACTGTGGGCTGTCTCAGTAAGTGAGTGTTAGAAAGGACCTCTATAGGGTTTGGGCTGGTATTTTGGGGGAGGGATTAAGGCAGAGAGGTTTTGCTCTGGATTGGATGCCTACGTTGCCACCAGCCAAACAAATGAGATGAGGTGTTCACATCTCAGAGAGCTCTACAACAATGCCAGATGTTGCTCAATCAGAGTGACAGGGTGGAAGATGGATTAAGTTGGGCATAGCTGATGAACTGCTCACCACTGTTTTGATGCTGGCATCAGAGATAGTGGAAAGAGCCCACACAGCCTTACTTGTGGCCAGTTTATAGAGCAGTGGCATTGGCCTGAGATTTCTCTCAGCAGTGTATCCTCTGAAGGAGTTAGAATTGAGACTTCTCCATATTTAAGACCATCAACAATTTCTGTTGTTTCCGGTATTTCTCTAAAACAAAAAGTGCAGGCAAGGACCCGAAATGGAAAATGCATGTGGAAATGGGAAAGACAAGCTCAAAGCTGGCAGAGATTTGGGACAACTGCTTCTAGGGATCAAATGTCAGTGAACAAAAGCTCACCCTCCCTGCAGAAGCCCATCTAGTAGCGACTACTAGGAAGGAGTTCTTCCTTACTTAAATCTCTTGTGCTGTAGCTAATTAACCTTCTCTGTACATGCTTAGTCACTGGAGACAAGCAAGGTTAACTGTGGAAAAGGCTGTAGATAAATACCTAATTCCTGACAAGCTCTGCTCACAGCTTCCCGCAGCCTTCTGGGAGCCTTCCCCTCCTAGATCTACTTTTATAAGCTTCCCACCCTGTGCCCTCTTTCCCAACAAATTAAGTCAAATAAGGTCACTTGGGGAAGAAAAAGAAAAAAAAAATCCTGCTTAGGTGTGAACAGCAAGAAATGCTTTTAATTCTCTAAGTGGCTGTGGTGTCTTGTCCAGGAATAATGACTTAATCCAAAGGAATGAAGGACCAGGGGTGGAGTACCAGGTATCAGCGGTTTTCTTTCTAGAAAAGATTTTCAATCTGATTTTTAAAAACTTTTGCATGATACCAGGTAATCAAGTGCCATGTCCCCAATAAGGGCATCCTCTGTGGAGGAATGGTGATCATCCTTAAGTTAAATAATGCACATGTAAAGTACTTTTCACAGCTCATCACATGGTTAGTGCTTAATGAAAGGTCGCTGTAATCATTATACTCTATTAAATTGCTTTTTGTGTACTTTGGCTATTACTGATGTGGGCAGGGTGAGCTCAGGCAATTGAATCTGCAACCTGAGGTCATGGTCTGGCACAGAAAGAGATTCAGGCGGGGTTTAGCGTCCAGGAGTGCCACCAGCCCCTCCTCCATTCCACCATATTCTGTACTCACAGGACAATTGGGTATATGTTCAGGCTTTGCTTGCTTTCTGTAACCAGCTATGGTGATCCAATTTGCTTTTTGTTTTTTAAATTTTTTTATTTTAGCATATTACGGGGGTACAAATGTTTAGGTTACATATATTGTCTTTGGCCCACCCAAGTAAGAGCTTTAAGCGTGCCCATCCCCTTGATGGTGACCCCTGCTCCTGTTAGGTGTGAATATACACATCCTCTCCTGCCCCCCATCTGCCTGAGAACTGATGAGTGTTATTACTATATGTGCACTTAAGTGTTGGTTAGTTAATACCAATTTGATGGTGAGTATATGTGGTGCTTGTTTTTCCATTCTTGTCATACTTCACTTAGTAGAATGGGCTCCAGCTCTATCCAGATAATATAAGAAGTGCTAGATCACCTTGTTTTTGTGGCTGAATAGAACTCCATGGTATATGTATACCACATTTTATTAATCCATTCATGTATTGATGATGGCCACTTGGGTTGTTTCCACATCTTTGCAACTGTGAATTGTGCTGCTATAAACATTCTAGTGCAGATGTCTTTTTTTATAGAATGCCTTTTTTTCCTTTGTTTAGATGCCCAGTAATGGGGTTGCTGGATCAAATGGTAGTTCTACTTGTAGCTCTCTGAGGTATCTCTATATTGCTTTCCACAGAGGTTGTACTAGTTTGCAGTCCCATAAGCAGTGTATGAGTGTTCCTATCTCTCCGCATCCACACCAACATTTATTGTTTTGGGACTTTTTGATAAAGGCCATTCTCACTGGAGATAAGTGATATCTCATTGTGGTTTTGATTTGCATTTCCCTGATGATTAGAGATGTTGAGCATTTTTTCATATATTTGTTGGCCATTCTTCTGTCTTCTTTTGGAAAGTTTCTGTTCATGTCCTTTGCCCACTTTTTGATAGGGTTGTTGATTTTTTCTTGCTGATTTTCCTGAGTTCTAAATAGATTCTAGTTAACAGCCCCTTATCAGATGTGTAGCATGTGAAAATTTTCTCCCATTCTGTAGGTTGTCTGTTTGCTCTTGTGACTGTTTCTTTGGCTGTGCAGAAGCTTTTTAGTTTGATCAGGTCCCATTTATTTATTTTTGTTGTTGCTGTGATTGCCTTTGGGGTCTTCTTTTTAAAACTTTCTTAATTGTCAATAGTAAAAAAAGAAATAAAAGCAGTGTGATACATAGACAATGTTAATAATAAGGATGATGTTTATAATATTAATAAAAATTCCACACAATATAATGGAAAGCAGTTAAAACTCTCCTTAGATGAAAATGTACTGCCTTATTTCATATATTAATACAAATAAAAGTAAAATGATTAATCTAATTCAAGATATAATCTGAATAATAAATGAACCATAAAGAAAAAAATGAAATTATTTAATAGGAAAAATTACTGAAAATAGTAAAAATTTATTTCTTAGATTTACACAAAGATATTTGGAAATGTAAATCAAATACTAATGTTATGATAATATAAATCTTCTAATTCAAATGAAATGGAAAAATTACTTTAGAATGCAAAAGAGTTAATGTACATCTCCTAAAAAAAGTTTACGCCCAGAATATTTTTCAAAAACAAATATTTCAAATCTTCATAAAACTATTTATGAAGAGTTATCTTATCAACAAGTATAAAACTTCAAAATTATTTTTATGAAGCAAATATAACATTGGCAGTATATCTGAAATAGATTTAACACAGAAAACAACACTGCTGATCAATCTAAGTACGTGAATGTGGAAGTCCTAAGTAAAACATCGGCAAGCTGAACTAATAGCATGTTAAAAACATACACCATGACCAAAGGAGATTGCTCCAGAAATAAGTGGATAATTCAATATTACAAATTATATTAATCATTTCATGTTATTAATAATACATAACGTTTTTCTCTCTAAATGCTGAAAAGACAGGTAATAAAAGTCATATCCCAGGTTTATTTAAGGGAAACCATCTATAGGGATGTAATGAAACTAAAAGGATGTATATTAATCTGTTTCCTGATTATTTTTAATGAACATCATATTTAATGGTATTCCCAGTAAATCTAAGAAAATAATGAAATCTTTACCAGCATTTTGAACATATTAGTCAATGTGCTTAGCCAAAAGAATGCTCTAAGCATGATAAATAATTAGATTCAAGTCTAAGATGCTAATACAATTGCTAAATTAGAAGTTATTAAAGAGTCCATTTCTCAAACAATAAAATAATTCCACTAATTGGGTAGAAATTTAATATTCAATATTTTGAAAACTTCATTTAAAAAAACAAGAACAAATTTAAAAAGAAAATGGAAGGAAATGATAACAAAAATCAATAAGGATTTTTAAATTAGAAATAAAAAGTAAATGAGCAAAAATTACAAATTATGAAAAAATACATGAAACATATTTAAAAGATCATTACCATACTTAAATTAAAACATATAATATGATGTAACTTTAATACTGGCAATATACAATAAACTAATTGAAACATAACCATGAAGAACATCCCCAGAACATAGCCATCATAGTAAAAGATAAAAATGTGAGAAACTAGTTAAGAAAATAAAACAGTAAATTGAGACATTTCAGTATTGTTTCAATTGGAATTCCATAAGGGAAAAATATTTGATATGGAAGAAAACTAATTTAAAAATGCATTAACAATAATTATTGAATTACTGAGAGTAATTAAAATTCAGTTGAGTAATTGAAAGTAACATAAAATTTAATAATAGCTTCAAATTTTTCAAAGCATAATATGATACGAGCACACCAATGGAAATAATTCTTCTGTATATCATAAGCTAAATGAAGTAAAAAAAGCTAACAGATATTTTAGGGGAATTGTAGAATATCAAATATAAAGACATTGTCATAACAACTACTGGAAGGGAAAAAATGCAGATTAACTATAAAGAATAACTATTAGGTGGTCAAGAAACATTTCAATACTACCAACCAGTTTACAAAAAAAAAAAGTAATACTTTCTGTAACATGACTGATAATCATTCTGTTCATATTAAAAAATCAAAGTATTTTCAGAAAAGACTAAGGGAATTGCATCACATATGTTAATACTTTTTCTAAAAGAATGTGTAAAGTATGTAAGTGAACATGAAGAATAATTAAACATTTTTAAAACTCATATGTGTTAGAAAAGTATAGAAACAATGGTAAAATCAGATTTAAAGCAAATGCCAAAACAGATGTTTTCAATGGGGTAATTAAAACATATGAATGCTACTTTCATGAATGTTAAAAAGATACAATTACCAAATTGCAATACATATTGCTTCATAAATATTTAAGTATGTATTTTAAAAATTCAAGAATGACCATAAAGATTATAAAATAATTGATTATTTCCAGAAACACTAAGGGGAATAAAGATATGATGAAGAAATTTTATATCTATGCAACAGAAGGCAGGGAAATGAAAAAAAAAAAAAACAATAAATTTAAAATATAAAATAGATTGTAGGGTCATTCTTAATAGCTCATTAAATAAAATAAATATAAATAAATAACTATCATATTAAAAGACAGTAAATAGCATAAATTAAAAAAGGTATTTGAAAACTGATATTCATCCAAATTACACACATACCCACACACACACACACATGCAAACAATCTTGGGTCACAAAGAAAAATCAAAAATATTAGATAATAGGAAATACACGGAATAGGTTATTTTACTACAATGGTATAAAATTTCACTCATTAATATAAAGGTATCAAAAATCAACAAATAAAAGTTTTTCAGGTTTAAATTTTACGCTTAAGTAACTCAGACCTTGAAGGAGAAAACACAATGGAAAACACAAAATGTTCAGAACAACTTGATGAAATCTACAGAATAAGTCTATACATTCCATTAAAAATAAAATAAGTGAGTTATATATTTAGAAAATGAATGAGTTAGATATTGAAATCAGAGACCCTAATATCAACAAAATATGCCTATTAATTATAAAGTAAATAATAAAAATTAAAATGAAAATTGATAAAACTAAAAAGGAGTGAACTGAGGAGGATTGCAGCTAAAATGCTGTGTATTAGCAGGAAAAAAACCTTATACAATAAGCAAACTTCCCCATGATAACCAGAGAAAATATTTAAAAACACATAATCAATAAAAATGGTTTAAAAGTTGATAAAACCATATTTAAAAAATCATTTAGAAAATGTAAAAACATACTATAAGCAAATAAATGGAAAAATACTCAAATGCAGAAAACATGGATATTTTTTGGAAAAAATCAACAAAAGTATATAAAAGAAAAACTAAAATAACCAAGATAATAAAATAATAATAATTAAGAACATTATTTTGATGAATCTCACCAGATATTTACAAATAGGCACAAAACATTTTTAGGGCAATTTTATCACACCGTCAATAAGCAGATAATGCTTGTTCTTTGATATTTTTTAAATAATTAAAAAGGACGAGTGGTTCCTCAAATCAAAACATTCTATGAAACTGGTCTAACTTTAGTGACAAATTAAGACTACAACAGCAAGGAGTAAAGTCAGAAAGATGGCAGAATAAGAAACTCTAGGCCCCTACTCTTCCTCCATGACACGACTTAACAATATATGGACCAAATTGCCTTTGTCAGAATGTCAAAAGCCAATTATGAGGTTGCAGCACGCAGGTGCGTGCAAAGCCAAGAGTAGCATCAACGCGGAAAGGAAAGTACTTTGCATTTTGCCCATCCCAGACCCACCTCCTGCCTGGCGTGTCATGGCACGACTGAGAGAAGAGTGGAACATGCATCCAATGTTCTGGCTTTGGGGCAGGATTCCTGAGGGACTGGTTTCTGTCTTGCCTGACCCAGGTCCCTAATCAGAAAGGCAGCGTAGTTTGAATGCCAGGATAGGAGCTGCTGAGAAGAAAGCCCTGTGTGAATCCCAGCCCGGGAGACTGCAGCTCTGCAGACAGTATTGGTCATAGCGACTGCAGGGTCCTGAGAAAAACCAGGGCCAAGCCTCTCAGCTGGGAGATGACATGCACAAGCCTGCAAAAGAGTCATCGCCAGAAGAGAGTTGAGAGTCTCTAGTCAGGCTGGTAAGTGAAAGTCTTCTCCTATACAGACTCAGTCCGTAAGACTGGCGGAAGAGGTTGTTTTTTCACATACTCAGATGCCAACAAAGATCAAACGGTCTAATAAAGAAAAAGAACATATGACCCAATCAAAGGGAAAAAACAGGATCCCAGAAACTGACCATAAAGAAATGCAGAGCTATGATTTACCTGACTAAAATTCAAACTAAGTTTGTCCATGGAGCACCTCTTGGGTCTAAATTCCTCTGAAACGCTTGGGAATCTGTCTCTGTGTTTCTCTGGCATCACACACAGCCGGCCGGAGCGGAGACAGTTGGGCATTCCGTACGCCTCAGTCTCGTTAAAATTTCTCTTCACCTTTCAGTTCGCTAGTCACAATCTATTAGCAAACAGTGATAAAACAGTTCTCTATTTTATTCCGATGGGGAGGAAAAGTTACTTACTTTCTGGGAGATAAAAATAGTAACCCAGTTTACAGAAGGACACGTCGTGGAGATCACATGGGCTTTCGAGCCTGCAGATGACTTCACTTTGCCACTTACCAACGAATTAATTTGGGAAAAATGCTCAGCTGTGTAAGGCCGGTGGTACTTTATTTACCAATCAGGCTAAAGAAATACTAAGTGAGAAAATGAGCGTCAAAATGTCTAGCACATTAAAGACATAATGTTAGTCATTAAATGGGGTTTTTCCTGGTGGTTTGTTTTTTGTTGTTGCTGTTGTTGTTGTTCCTTCATGATTGGTTCTCCAACTGTTGGCCTAAATATAAAAAAATATATTCAACACGGACGATAGACTAGCCTTAGAAACTGATTTTGAGTGGGGTCCACTTGAAGACAAGTCTCACTTTCCCCAAGTGAGAAAACGTAAGACTCAAAACCATTCTGTGGTGGGTCAGTTCTGCATAATAGAATGACCACTAAGTGCATGTTAAAACCTTGCTTTCTTAATTTATAGCCTAATAAATCTCTACATGAGTAAACAGTATAATCAAGCCATTCATATCTCACATTAAAATCCCATTTTTGAAGATGACTTAAGTGAACTGACAAACGCATTAGTCGCTGTGCCTTAGGAAAGCCTCCCAGTCTGATTCAACAGAGCATCGCCTGCTGGAACAGGGCTGGAGCCTCCTCGCAGGATCTCAGACCTGCAGGCGGGTGGGCGTGGCTGAAGTCTGTGTGCTAATGCTGAGGGCAGCCCTGTGGCAGCAAAGGTGAGCCATCTCCTTTATTCTGAATGTGTCTTGATTGAATGTGAAAGACACTGTATTAACCAGTCACCTGTGGGGCCACGTAATGTGGTACTTCCTGCTTAATTCAGTAAGGAAGTTGTCTTGAGTTTTAATGAATTTCAAACCTACTTGCAACAAATTAGCTAGTTGATAACTCTCTACATTTGCATAATTGCTCAACAAGTTCTGACCTAATTTCTCTTTCTCTTTCCCTCTCTCTCTCTCTCTCTCTCTCTCTGTCTCTCACACACACACACGTTTCTTAGCTATTTGCTTAACACTGGTTAGGGTAGGAAGTATTTTATTAAAATAAAGAGGAAAGTTCTAATCATTGACTGATCATGTAAGCAACCACACAGCACAGAAGACATATCAAAACACTTCTTACTTTTTCTGTTACGCTGCTTGCTGCTCCCTTATGAGCTCACTGAATGAACAGGGGTTTTCTCCACTCTGGTTTCGCTGTCCCCCAAACTGAACCCAAAACTTTCCCTCTAACATTGAATCTACAGTTTTTATGCCTTGCATTTTCTTTTAAACTTAAAACTCAAAGGAAGTATTTATCTAGTTTTTTTAATAATAGATTTTATTTTATTGAACACTTAGATTTATAGAAAAACTTAATAGATAATACGGAATTCCCATACACTCAGCACACAATTCCCTCTATTATTATCGTATTATATAAGTATGGTTCATTTGTTATTATTAATGGACTAACATCGATACACAAAGTCCATAATTTATTTAGATTCTTCTAGTTTTTATCTAATGTCATTTTTCTATTCTAGGATTCCATCCAGGATGTCGTGTTATATCCAGTCGTTTCTCCCTATTTTCTGCCATTGGTTGATGTGTTTATTCTCTCTCCAATGTCAAGCTGTCTTGATTACGGTAACTTTATAGTAAGTTCTGCGACCAGGTACTGTCCGTCTTCCAACTTGTTCTTCTTTAGTATTGTCTTACACCTTTCAATATCCACTTAAAACAAGTTTCTTGATGTCCCAACTATAGCTTTATCAAATTTTTATGGGATTTGTTCAGTTTATAGTTCAAGTGGGTAAGACTTGGCATTTTAATAATGTGGATTCTTTCGGTAAATGATTTCTCAATTAATTTAGTTCTTCTTTGATTCCTTTCAACAGAATTTTATAACTTTCTGCATATATAACCTACACATATTTTGTTAGATCTATATCTACATATTCAATTTTTTTCATTTGGCAGTAATGTAAATTTTTTTAAATTTTAAATTCCATTTATTCATTACTCACTTATAAAGCTAGCAAGTTTCTTTTGCATATTAACCTTACATCTTGCATTCTAGCTATAATCACTTATTTTCTCCATGAGTTTTTGTTTTTGTACTGGAGGTTATTGATTCTTTTGGTTTACGATCATATCAACCTATATACAGTGATAGTTTTAATTCACCCTTTTTTATCTGTATGCCTTTTCTTTTCTTGTCATATTCACTAGCGAAGACTTCTATTCAATGTTGGATAAGTTGCAAAGGAGGACCAGGTCTACTCCTCTGGTGAGCACCTCAAAGGCATTCTTCAGTCCCATTACAACACTTTTGTCCTGTCATTTCCTTTTGATTCTTAGAGTTTCTACTTCTGCTTACGTTACTTATCTATTCATGCATATTGTGTACTTTTCCCATGAGAGCCCTTAACATGGTAATCACAGTTATTTTAAATTTCCTATCATATAATTCCCAAATCTGTGTTCTACTCAAGTCTGGTGCTGAAGATTGCTTTGCCTCTTCTAACCGTGCTGTTTATTGCCTCCGGCTCTCTTTAGTTTGCCTTGCCATCTTTGTTGAGAGCTGGATGTAATGTGTAAAGTAATAGAAACTGAGATAAAAGGCCTTTAGTTAGAGATTTTAAATTTTTCTGGCTGGAAGCTGTGCAGTGTTTAATGATTGCTATGGCTGTAGGTGCCAGGAGCTTCAGTTTCCTCTGGCGTCCCTATTTTTTGTTTCTCCTTGTGTTGTATTAAGTTATCCCTAATAACTTCCTCCTAGAGCAATTCCCATTGTAATCTATTGCTACTTTATTGGAGCCCCATTGATATGGTGTTAAGATATGGTAGAAGAAAGCATTTTATAATTTAAGATTAAATCTCAGGCCTTTAGTGGAACTGAGTAGCTGGGCTTTCACCTTCAGATATTTTCTTAGCCTTTTTATTTTCTTTTGGGTGAGACAGAAAGGTTGGAGGATGCTGAGGTTCCTTTCCTCAGGTGAGTAAGTCTTTGGTGTAACACTTTCCCCTTCCCCTATACAAAGCATGGGGAGGAGGGTGGCTGCTGAGTTTCCTTTTTTTGTTTTTTTTTTTGTTTGTTTTTTTTTGCTTTCTGGTTTTTGTTTTTATCTTCACTATGAGGAGCTGGTGTGGCTCCAGGGTGTAAAGCCCATCACAGCATGAGATCTCCCCATTAGGCCTAGGCAACCAGGAGTTTCTCACCTCAAGCTAGTCTGCACCAGCCTCCAGAAATTCGTAAAAATTACCATGTAAGTACCCCTACCTGTTTATGGCACTACAGATTCTGTTCCAGGTAAAATAATCTCAGCTATGAGTCTAGATATTCACCTATGTTTCAAATTTCAGGGTGGTGTTTTGCCTTGGGATCATCAATTCTCTGACGGATATAATGGATGTCATTAATTTTGTTTGTTCAGGTTTTTTTTTCTTATTGTAAGCACATAGAAGTGATGACTCACAAGCTCTTTAAATATTGGAGTTTAAAGTAGAAGTCATTCTTCTGCATGATCTTTTTGTTCCTGTTCCTCTTTCAGAATCCAGCTCCTTGGATTGAGTGCATGATCATTTAATATCCTAAGTGTCTATACAATTGCTCCTTTTTATTTTGTAATATTTCCAATTGATGCTTTCTTTCTTGCTTACTTGATCAGTCTAGAAGAGACTTTTTAATTTTCTTCATCTTTCAATACGCCACTCTGAATAAACCAATTATCTTATTCATAAAAATTTAGGTTCTTTCCAGATTTCATTTATTATAAACTGTAATTTTCACACATATTCAAAAATGTAAACCTAGAAGTACAGAATGGGATCTTGTATTTTCAAAAGTTCAGCTTTGGACAATAACATTGATATATTTCCAGTGTGGTTTTACCAATTTTTACTCCTAAAACTAATGTATGAAATGAAAAAAAGCCTTTACTAATTGATCAACACTTACGTGTACACGTGGACGTAACATTCATCAGGCAGGTGGGGGAGGGGGTGAGTGAATTCACACCTAATGGGCACGACGTGCACTGTATGGGGACGAGCATGCTTCTGGCTCTGACTCAGCAGTGCAAAGGCAACATATGAAACCTAAACATTTGTACCCCAGTAATATTTTGAAATAAAAAAAAATGAAAAGCCCAAATTAAAAAAAAAGACCTAATGAATGAGAGTATACTTAATCCACATCCAAGAGGTCTCCATGTGAGACCTCTTAAATTTTGCAGTATTTGCTTGTAGAACAGCATATCTAATTCTGATCTTAGCTTGCATTTCTCTGATTTATAAGAGGCATATATATGCTACACACACACACACACACGTATTCTGGCTACTAATTCTTTGTTTTCTTTGGGAGAGGAGATTCAATCGTTCCTATATGCCATTTTTAAAACAAGTATAATTTCTACCACTTTATCAAAATTTAACTAAAAACTTTGACATGATCTTTCAGAATTTCTAGTGCTGATGTTGAAGTTCTTCTTACTTTTAAAATATAGTAGAAGTGGATTCAGATGTCTCTCCCAAAGCCACTCATTTCCTCCCAGATTGAAAGTGTGGGACGTCTTTCGGTGGCCAGCTGGGCTGGGTGTGGTGCAGATGCGACAGTCCCGCAGTGCCTGCTGGAGACGCGGGTCTGACCACGAGACGTACACATTAGCCTCGCCACCAGGTTTAAAGAGGATGGGGAGCGTTCACCAGTACCAAAGTGCATAAAGAGAAAGCCCAAGAGAAGACAATGCAATTTCCTTGTTGCCAAATACCATGTATTGATTTTTTTCCTCATTAAAAAAAGAGTAAATATAAATCAAAGCAAACGGGGATGCCATGCAGACAGAGATGCAAGGTTTGAGCTGAGCGAGCTGTGCGCTGACCTGCATGCTCAGTCCGGCAAGGTGGCTGCAGCGTTGATGGTGCAGAACTCACTTTGCTATGGCATTTGATTCCACTGGTTGTGCAATAAATAGTCTGAAAAAAAAAATGTTTGATACCAGTCAGATACCCTGACTGGCAGACAGGCACCGAACCCTAGAGAGCAATGCGTTCTGGTACAGAGGGTCAAGTGGAGGTGGAAAGAGAGAAAAGAAGGTTGGCAAACGGAGACATTACTCACTGTGTGTGCTTTCAACCGTAAGCTGTGGCCATCCCTGTGGAGAATTTTAGAAAACTAGAAAAGCAATCTGTGAGCCTGTTAGCTTGTGCCTCCCCATCTGTGTAGCCTTGAGCATATAGGCGCTTCCTTATATTTTGCTTACAACCTTTACTTTTCTGATTATTTGTGTCAAATACCTTTATTTTTTTCTGATGCACACCCATACTTATAGAAAACAGAACACTTATAGAAAATGCATGGATTGTGTATTCTGTAAATTAAAAAAGTCAGAATGCAAGGAGATAAGAATATACTAGGAAAAGAAATAGTCTCAGCTTTACCTGGAAAAATACAGAGCTTACTGAAATAGAAACAATAATGTATTTTTGATGGAAAGTCTTCTTTTCCTTTGGCTAAATACCCAGCAGTGAGATTGCTGTATCAAATGGTAGGTCTACTTTTAGTTTTCTGAGGAATCTCCATACTGTTTTCCATAGAGGTTGTACTAATTGGCAGTCCCACCAACAGTGTATAAGCATTCCTTTCTCTCTGCATCCACGCCAGCATCTACTGTATTTGGACTTTTTAATAAAAGTCCATTCTAACTGGGGTGATATCTCATTGGGTTTTAATTTGCATTTCCCTGATGATTAGTGCCGTTGAGCATTGTTTTCATATGTCTATCTTCTTTTGAAAAGCTTCTCTTCATGTTTTTTGCCCACTTTTATGGGAGAAAATATTCACTTGCTATACATCTGATAAAGAGCTAAAAACCAGAATCTACAAAGAACTCAAGCAATTCAGCATGGAAATTTTTGGTTTTAAAGGAAAACTATAACAAAGAT
>CAUYRT010081623.1:0-112788 GCA_963574885.1 Lepilemur ruficaudatus | reverse complement strand
GACACCACCACCATTTGAGCACTGTAGTGTTAATCAGTCAATTGGGGAAGTAATGTGTATTTTTTAATAATGACAGTTTTTAGTTTTCAATTTAGAAAAGTAAAAGAAAACAAAATGACACATAAGTTCAGCTAAGGACTGCCTTTTTAAAAATTAATTAATAAATAAATTTAAAACCAATATATTCGTATTGGAAGAATATTCAAAGAGTACAAAAAAGTATATAATGAAATGTAAAACTACTTTTCTCTCTCTCTCCCCTGTTTATTGCCCTAAATGTAATAATAGTTAATATATTTTGAAATTCAAAAACAGTATTTCTCCAAAAGAAATAGACACCCTGTTTCACTTTGATTTTTTTTTATCTTTACCATTGACTTATTAGTATACCTCTTCATCTTATGCCTTTAATGTTTGATCTAGGATTTTCTAGACAGCTTTCCTGTAGCATAGTCTATACAAACTAATATTAGGCTGTCCTTTACTTTGTTCTTGTCGTGTTTTATTTTTTCAAATATTATAAAATTTTATGAGTGTAAAATTATTTAAAATAATCAACTATCCATTAAAGAAATTAAAAATGTGAAAAATGTCTTTATATGTATCCACATACTTAAAATTTCTAGTGTTATTCATTCCTTTGTATCAGCACAAATTTCCATCTGGTATCATTTATTTTTCTGTGTGTGTGTGTTCCAATAAAACTGTATTTGCAAAACAGGCAGTAGGCTGTATTTGGTAGATAGATTATCTCTGATTGATAGGTTAGGGCTGAGGGTAAAAGATAGTATTGCAGAACAGAACTCACCAATAGCATTGAGAGTGACAAAATCCTGACATAATGGTGGCCAGGCAGTGGCACTTAAAAATCAGAAGCAGAGTGAATGTAATTATTCTAATGAACAGCAAGGTTAGATCTGCAACCAGTAAACCCTGATCTGCAGAAAGATTTGGAGATGGTTAATAAAATCAGTGTACCTAGGGGCAAGGTAGATGGGGAGCCCACAAGGGTTTTGCTCAATTTATACAATCAAGACAAATCAGATAGATATTTAGGAGACCAGGAGCAGTTGATCTAATATACAGTCATGTGCTATCATTTATATTTAATGAAAAGTTATTAGTAGTGCAGGTCTGGTGGTGATTAATTCTCTTAGCTCTTGTCCCAAAAAAGTCTTTATCTCCCTTCATTGTTGAACAACATTTTTGCTGAATACAGAATTCTATGTTGACAGATTTTTTTTCTTTTAGAATTTTAACGATATTATTACTTTGTCTTCTGGCTTGTAAAATTTCTGAAAAGTCATTTGTAGTTTATTAATCTGTATGTAATGAATCTTTCTTCTCTGGCTGCTTTCAGGATTTCTTCTTTATCACTTGTTTTCAGCAACTTGATTATAATGTTTGGTATAGTGGTATCAGAACCACAGGGGGAGCTTCTGTATCTTTGAAACTCCCCAGATGATTCTAATGTAGCCAAGGATTGAGACTGGTCTAAGCCAAAGACGAAGGAGTCTTTAGGTTAAGTGTACTGGTGAATCCTTAGAAACAGGGCATTGCAGGTTATGAAGTCTGTGGCTGGACTTGAGAGCATTAGAAGAATCTTGGGTTATAGGATAAGAACATTTGGAAAGTAGAGGGTGAATAAAGGAGAATATAAATTTGCATACTTATATAAATAATACTTCAAGTACCAGTATTTACTCCATCCCTTAGAAGTGAGTAGATGTTGTCAAAAAAGCAGAGAATCCACAGGGAGATACCATGGATTTAGTTGACTCTTTTACCCTTACAAACTTCCTGACTTGTAATAAGTTACCCAACCTCTCTCAAATTGATTTTTAGCTTCTGTAAAATGGGAATAATAATTTTTAAAACCAAGGAGTCACTGGGAATGGAAGAACTACTGGAATGTCCATGTTAATGCCACTTACTATTGAATCCTGAAAGGCCTTGTCAATCTGAAGTTATTTTTAGTTTGAGGACTTGTCTACAAATCCAGTTTCAAGATAAGAGTAAAGACAGGCAAGAAGCACAGTGATGATGAAGAGCAGAAACAAACGCATGTGGAGGCAGGTGTCTGAAGGAGGGCCCCCATGGTTCAAGGTTGAGAAGTCAGATAGGAGGGAAAAGTAGAGTTCAGATCCAGAGGGGTTTTGAAGCTGAAAATGATAACTTTTTCTGAGACAGCTCAAAGATGAGACAAATGGAGGCTGTACTCCTGAGACTAAAAGAACGGAGTTCCCTGGAAAAATGCCTTTTTCCATCCATGAAGTGCCTTGCAGAACCATCCTCCCAAGCACCTCCCCATTGTGTACAGCGTTCCATATTCATAAATGAAGGCCCTACCTTGGCTGTTGTAATAAGGCAAAGAAAGGAACCATCCTTTCCATTATATCTTTGAATGAGGGAAAAAATTTTCTGAATAGGATGGCCAAAAATTTAGACTGAAACAAGAGACTCCAAAAAATAAAGAAAAGTAACTTCAACTTAACGCCCATGAAGCAGAGGACTAAAGCAGTTCGTGTTTTCCCAAGACTTTCATTTCTAGCTTGGCTACTGTATTTAGGACACTATGTCTGTAAAATTGAAAGGAATAAGAAGCAACCTGTAATAACATATTATGGTTTGTTCATCTTCAGACATCTACTTTGCACTGAAGCATTTAGTTGAAATTAATTTGACCTTCCATCTGTGAAATTATTGTTTTCCATGGGTTTGGTCACATGATTATTAAGTGGTGGTTTTAGTTTCATCATTTTCTTTATTACAGTTTAATATCAGTGTTTTATTATCTACGTTGAACGTAGGACTGAGGACTATAACCACATTCATCATATTTCTACTATGACAAAGGATTTAATGAGCTTCACATAAAATGCTACCTTGAGGAAATGTCACAATTAAAACCACACAGTTGCTTTGAATGCATAAAATTTCTTACGAAAAAACAAAAAACAGGTACACTTGAGTATTGTCATTGTGGTTGACAGTGTTATGACTGTTATTTAGTCACCCCACCCCTCTCATCTCTTTATGTCCATTCATTGCTTACAGCTCGCACTATATGGTCAAACTCAAAACATATATTCAGTAGATGGAAAAGAATGTATGAAAATGGAAACCCATCCCATGACCACATTTGCCCCTTTAAAGGTGTGATTATTTATTATCTACCTTCTACTTTTTTACATTTCAACCCATAAGCTTAAAAATATTAAATGAAGGTGTTTTCTATACTCTACCCTTAAGATTTTCAGTGAGGGGTGAGAAAATTTCAAGAACATTTTATGGTACACATTGTCATTCTCTTCACTTGGCTAGAGGAAAACAAAACATATAAAACAAATTCAAAAGAAAGGACAATGAGAAAAATAATACCATTTAAGCAAATGCCAGGCGAAGTATCAGCTCAGTCTCCTGAAGCAGACACCATCCCAGCCACCCCACGTGTGGGCAGAGTACAGAGCTGAGGAGCTGGCTGGGATGCTGACGCTGTGGCATGGCTTCTTCAGACTCTGATGCAAACTTGCAAAATAGGTCAGACTTGGAGGCATACCAGTTGCATGCATATAATTATTATGGGAAATTTATGAGTTATTTACTCAGCAAGCTTGAAAATATCAAAGGACGAATTTGACTCTCATTAGCATGAAGCCTTTTAAAATGACACTCAGGAAATTCTTTTCTGCTCTTTTATTTGCAATTCATCTCATGAGTATCTTTGTACCACATCTTGAAATCACAGAATTGCCCACAAATTTCATCCTCTTCTTTTAGGCAAATATTGACTTTACCTGTCCTTCCAAGCCTGAATACTTTGGACAGGATGGAAATGAATGTCACATTTCTCTTTAGAGCTGTATTTAATAATGAGTTGGCCTCAGGTGATATAGCACTAACCATAGCGTCAGTCATGAGTTTTGGAAGATGGGGTCCAGATCTAGGGAGCAGTTTCATTGTGTTTTGTTTGTTTGTTTGTTTTAGCTCTTGCTTGAAAACTAAGGCTGAAATATGGTGATGTGGCATTAGAACTGGGAGTGTTGTCACATGCTGAAGAGCCAGCCTATCTCAAGTGATCCATCTCTAAACTGTCTTCTCAAGGATGAGTTGATCCAAAGGGACTTGGGTTCCACTGCAGAGGTTCTGTATAAAATTTGCTCTGGGCAGAGTTCCAAGGTGTGAGAGCTGGTTAGCTCAGAGTTTGAGTAAACTTCCCTGGAGTCTCCTAACAGTACAGCAATTTCTTCTGGGAAATCTGTACCACCTCTCCTCTCAGCTGCCTGCAGTCCACAGAAGCTACAGGAAGGAAAGATAAACATTTCTTAGGTATTACTGTGAAGTGTTCAGAACTAACTCCTTCCGTTGGGAGATGAAGCATAACAAGAATACTGAAGTGGAAATGGGCACAAAGAGGAGAAAAAATGAAACTGAGCTAAATGAAAATATTCTAACACCAAGTAGAAGAGGAAGACTCAAACCTTACTTAGCAAAGTAATCACTGGAAGGGTGTGAGATATTGTGGAGCAACAAATAGAGTAAGGGAAGAAAGTCTGATGTGCTCATGTGATTTTTGAGACCAATTTGATCTTGGAGAAATCATTTAGCTTTTCTGGGCTTCATAATGTGTTCCTTAATAATAACATTTAGGAAGTGTTTTGGAGTTAACACACAATGTATTTATATACATTTTATCTTGTAATCATCTCTATAATGCCATAGAATGAGGATGGGGGGAGGAGGAGGAGGACAAACATCATTCAGCTGATACTCTACATCAAGTTCTGTTCTAAGTGCTGTAAAGATACTCACGTAATCCTTTAACAACTTTGTGAAGTAGGTACTAGCATTAAACCCACTTTTTTAGAGGAGAAATTGAGGTCAAAGCAGTTACATAATATGTCTGATGACACTCTGTCACTAGGGTTTGGAGATAGAATTCAAACTGAAGCAGCCTAGTTTCAGATCACAAAACCAAATCCATAATTATTGCTATTTTCATAGGACAACAATAAAAATATGACGATGAAGAAGCAGTACAAAAATAATTCTGCAGAGATTAAATCATATTTCTAGACTCCAAGCTGCTTTTATCCTGTAATTGAGGCATTGTTGAGAGCTGTGTGAACTCACATCAGTGAGTGTATATAAGGAGTGGTGTCGAAGAGCCCGTGCACCTTCCAAAAGTACTTCACACTACTCAGAATGCTGGGGGAAGTCACTTGCAAGATAAGAAGAAAGTGGGCACTATTGTTACTACTCTCATTATTCAGTTGAATAAGCTGAGGCTTCCTATTCCTTAGTCACACAAGTATAATGAATGGAGTACACAATAGTAACATAGTTCAATCTTGTTAATAATGAAATACAGTGCAATGTTCCATGAATATCTTTTCAACTGACTTTGATCCACAATTTCCCTCCCATTACAGTAGCTGGAGGATTCCACTTTTGGGAGTCATTATAACTCTTCCAAAATACTCTTTCCTCTCATGTGGTAGGATTGCCCTTTCTTACCCTTTGAAGCATGACTATGTGACATATTTCAGCTAATGAAATATAAGCATAAGTCACACGTATCATTTCCAAGCAGAAGTTTCAAGAGCCAGTGTGTGTGTCGTCATGTTACGGAGACCAGCAATACCTCCAAGATGGGTGCTAAATCAGCTCAGGACCCCAAGTAAGGAGACATGGAACAGTCCCTGCTCACCTGCTTTTGATGTCTAGTGTGTATGGGAAATAATCTTTTGCTGTAAGTCACTAAGATTTGAAGACTGTTGTTATTGCTGTATAACTTGGCCCTTCCTGATATACAGTCTAATAACTGTGTTACTCAGAGTCAGTGCAAGAGCCAGAAACCATTCTACATATTATTTTAGCAGAAACATTATTAACAGAGTAAATTAGGTGCTATAAAATCACTGGAAAGTTTAAAGGAGAACAGTTTAGGTCAGAGGGTGCCAAACTGTAACCTCTTTGCAGATCAAACCCATACCAGCCATCTGTCTTTGTAAAAGAAGTTTTATTGGGACATAGCCATGTCCATTTGTTTATGTATTATCTATGGCTTCTTTCAAGCTACCACAAAGTCGAGTAATTGCCACAGAGACTATATGGCCCACAAAGCCTAAACTATTTACTATTGGACCTTTACAGAAAAAGTTTTCCTATCTCTGGTTTAGGCTAAACTTCCTGGAATGGCTTGCAAAGTATTCAGAACCAACCAACTTAGGAAGCAACTACCTCTGAAGCTACAACTGGAACTTTGCCAGAAGAAAGAAGGCAATTCTGTCCCCAGTCTACCTGCTCATCAACAGAGAGAAAGCTGGAGAACAGGTGCTGCATAGCTGCTGCATAAAAACTGTACATTTCCAGAATAGGGAAGACAGCCTATGCCTCACTTCTGCCTCTAAGATCTTGTGCAAGTCAACCTAATTGGTAGAATCTCATTCTCAACTAGAATTTTAGCTTTTTATCTGGAAGAAAGTCCATCTGCTTTATGATTGCACATGAATTCTTGCAATACCCTCTTCCTTATTTAAGCAGATTTGGGTGCATTCCTTAGAATTATGAAAGAATAACTTGAAATCAAGCTACCAAAGAATATGTATAGTACCTCAGTTTTATAAAAAATGTGCATAGATGTATACTTTACGCATTCAGTTATGTATTAATCGTAGTGGAGTTACCAGCTAACAATAAGTGGTTAATGAATGAATGTTACATTCAGTTGTCAAAAACCTTGTAAGTCTACCCATTTCCTTCTGTATCAGATAAAATTCTCTTCACTTGAGTTCCAAGAAAAGTCATAGTCTGGCCATATTCTATCTAACCATGTACCCTCAACTCTTAAGTCAGCTGTGCTCACTCTGCTCAGGCGGGTCCTGGCTGCATACTGTTCCATCAACTCACCATATTAACATGTCCCTCTGTGCCATCCCAGTGACATTCTCTCTTTCTTCTTTCCTTTTTCTCCAGCCTATCCAAGTTCTTCAGAGCCAACTTTTTGAAGTAGTTGTCTGCTTTTGTTATCTCAATTTCACCCTGGCATCATCTCCATCTGTCCAGGTGACAGAAAAATCATCCGTGTCATTGGTTTTGTGAGTATTTGGTCCTCATATTACTTGATTTCTCAGCCACATTTGAAGCCACTGACTGCTCCTACCTTGTTAAAATGCTCTTGGCACTTGTTTCTGTGACGACACCCTTGCCTAGTGCGCCCCTTCTCCTCTCCACTAGCAGCTTGTTATCTGCCACCCAGGTACTGATGGTTTCTCAATCCTCTGACTTCTTCTCTGTGTGTCCTCTTCCTGGGTGAGTTTGTCTAAGCCCACAGAATAGACTATCATCTTCACCCTGATGATTCATTTTGGTTTATGTTCTAGTTATGAGGAAGATAATTCTCTCCCACTCCTTCTGTTTCCTTCCTTATGGAGAGATGTCCACTAGTGCAGCACCTCTGTCTTCTCTATAGCCCCTTCCTGTTCCTCCCCAAGGAAGGAAATATTATTTGTTAAATGATAATTTTGAGAAGAATAAACCAGGAGTGCTTGCATCGCACCTTCTTTCTCTTTAGAAATAAAGAACACAGAACATATATTCTGTTCTCTTCCTCCATTCTGCAAGTTTCCCTGCATCGGGCCCACCCATGTGTGGTGCAACACTGCCTCTGACAGCCTGGGTAAGGCTGTCTATCCGTGGAGTTCACTATCAGTGAACAGTGAACCTGCAGTCAAAAGCTACGTTCACCACTATCAGTCTTCTCAGTAATAAAAAGAGTTTAGTCCTCCATCTTTTCTTTTGATCTATGTCTCACTTAAATTTGAAATTGAATAGCAAAGATGGCATGTCATATAGGGTCCCCACCCAGCAACTCTCATAGAACTGAGTCTCATTTTCAAAGCAAGCCCCATTCACTTCAGAAATTTTTACTGAAAATAAAAATTGTAAATTCTACCATATACCATATACTGTGTACTTAGAATATATCATATGTATTCTCAATGAACAAGATCACAAGCTTTGCTTCCTTATTCATTCATTCATTTGGTCAACAATTCTATATTGAGCTTCAGTTCTGTGTGTCTGATATACATGAATTAAAGTGAACAAACAGAAAATTACATGTATGCCCTTCTGGAACTTTATCTTATTGTGGGAAGACAAACAATAAACAAATTACATGGTATCTTAAGTGTTATGTGCTGCCAAAAATGCAAAAGAAAGAAACAATAGAGAAGGGTAGGGGATAAGGAGAGGTGAGACCCTATCGTGATTTCTACCAGGTTGATCAAGATAAGGTTCATTAAGTGGTTGATATTTGAGCAAAAAGTGGAAGGAGGTGAGGAGTTAACCAGGAAAACATCTGGGGAAACTGTAGTTAGGCAGAGAGAACAGACAGCACAAAGGCCCCTAGGCAAGAGTAGTGTGCCTTGGGAACAGTAAGAAGGCCTGTGGCTGGAGAGATAGGAGGGGAGATGGGAGATGAGGATGGACACAAACCTGGGGGCCAGAGCACGTAGCACCGTGTACTTTGGTGTTTAATGAAATCACTGGAGCTTCTGCATTAAGAATAACTCACTGGGGGCAAGGACAGAATCCAAAACACCAGTTAGGTGGCTTTTGTTGAAAGAGGATAATGGCTTAGATCGAGTTGGTGGCAGTAGAGGCTGTGAAAAATAAAGTCTGGATGTAGTTTGAAGGTAAAGCCAACAGGATTCCTGAAAAAAATTGGATGTGAGATGTTAGAGAAAGAGAAAAGTTATAGGTGAAACCAAAACCAAGGCTGCTTTTGGTTTTGTTTTTTTAACTTAATGTTCCATTTTATTTTCTCTTGTCTTTTTCACTATACCTCTTTGTATTAATTATTATTTTACTTGTTTCCTTAGGATTTACAGTTTGTACCCTTTACTTACCATAATATATTTAGAATTACTATGATAACACTTTGCATGAACTAAAAGAAACTTTTAGCAGTATAATTCCATTTGCTCCCATCCTTTGTGATACTAATGTCATATATTTTATTGTTATCTACATTACAAATGCTATGAGAAAATATTTTTGCTTAAGCTTCAAACTGTCTGTTGTCCATTAGAAGAATTTAAGAAGAAAAACATAAGACAGTTCCTTATATTGGCCAATATATTTAGCATTTCTCAAACTCTTTATTCTTTCCTATAAATCTGAATTTCCATCTTGTTTTATATCCCTTCCATCTGAAGAACCTCCTTTAGTATTTCTTGTAATGCAAGTCTGCTGGCAACAAATTTTGCCAGCTTTCCTTTGTCTGAAAATTTCTTTGTTTCTCCCTCATTTTGAGGGATGTTTTCACTGGATATAAAATCTGAGTTGACTTTCAGGAGTTTGTTTTACTGCGACGTACATCAATGTGGCTTTCTTTGTGTGTATCCAGCCTGGGGTTTGCTGAGTTTCTTGCATCTACAGGTTATTGTTTTCATCAAATTTGGAAAATTTTGGCCATTATTTCTTTAAACATTTTTCTATCTTATTTTCCTCTCCCCATTTCTTTATGGAAGCCCAATTGCATGTATTAACATATTATACTTCCAGATGTTTTTCAATAGGTCACTGGGGCTCTATTCCTTTTCTTTAACTTTTTGGTAAATCCTTTTTTTTCCCTCTTTCTCTTTCACTATGTAATGTTATATTGTGATCTTATATAAGTTCTTACTTAAAATATGTCCATGTGTATCACTTTTAATAACCTATCCCAATGTTCAGACATACCTTAGTTTCCATGGTGGTGTAGAGGACTTATAACAAAAGCAACTAGAAGTTTTTATAGCCGATTTTGGAAGAAAATAATTATCTCTTTCTACCAACAGTGAACTAAATAAAAGTCTGGCATGAAAATTTTGGCAAATATGTGAAACCTGTTGCCATGGATTTGAAGGATGCTTCATTAAAAGACATTTTTATATTGGATAGTCTTTCCAAAATGCGGTTCAATTAGTTATAGTATTGCATTCAATAATATTTTACTTATTTTGCCAATATTTTAAGTAAATAGTCATTAATTTGCAGTTTATTATTATAGTATAAAAACCTCAAATATTTCCAGTGGTCACATTCTGATAAATAGAACCAAAATCCATTAAAAAGAAAAATATTTACTTCCTGTCCTCAACCACCTCCTTTCATTCTCCCAAATTGCTTCTCCTGAAGGGAGTTTTTGTTGCTACTTATACTGATCTGCAGACTTGCAGCCTAAGTCTCTTTTCCATTTCGCACTTGACTTACAATCACAGTGCCTAAATCCGTCCTTAAAAACAAGATTAAAGCCCCGGATTTTGGGTGCATTACAGTGGATACATGGTCCAAATGGCAGTGTTTCTCTGAACTTTATTTATCAACAAGACCCTGAATATGTCATCTTGGATTTTACCTGCTTTAAATAAAGTGGTCATTTGTTGCTAAATTCACAAGGCAGTATTACAGAGACTGGGACATCCAGGGAGTTAGAAAAGACAGTGGAAATCTTCTCTGAAGTGACTATGGGAATCAGTCTGATAATTCATTGTTGAATAATTATTGCAAATACAAAGTAAGTGAGTTGGGGGTAGGAGTAGATCTACTGAACTATATGCCACTAAAGGAATACAAGAAGACATACAAGATATATTTCCTGGCCTTAATATTCTCAGAATCTATTAAAGGAGACAAGATATCCACAAAGATATCTTGCAAGGCAAAGAGACAAAGAAATATACATTTAAAAAATCAATGGTAGAAGGAAATTTTAAAACTGGAAAAAATAGATCAAAACTCTAGAAGGATTTGTTTCGGAGTATTGGCATTATAATATTAATAAAACTAAATAAAACTAGAAACTCCAGAGCAATAAAACTTACTGTGGGGTAAACTAAGGCATAGGAATATAAGATTCATTCATTTATTAATTCTCTCAGTAAATATTGCATTAAATATTTATTACACATCTACTATCACTATAAAACAGTTGCAAGAGAATTGATCCCAGTACTCACAGAGCTTATGGTTTGGCGGGTATAAAATGATGCTGCCCAATTAAACACAGTAAATGAATACAAGTTCCACTTCTTCCCTTGATTCCAGAACAAAATCTTCTCTTGGTTTTTCTCCCACCTCACTGATTGCTCATTTTCAATCTTGTTTCCTAGTTTCTCCTCTTATTTTTGGGCTTCTAAAGGTGAAGTACCGAAGATTCAATCCTTGCTTGAGCTTCTTTTCTTATGTTTTTTAATCTATTCTTGGGCCCAGATTTGGGCTGAATTGTGTCCCCCCAAAATTCTTGTGTTGAAGTCCTAACCCCTTGTTCCTCAGAATGTGACCTTATTTGGAAATAGGGCTGATTCAGATGTAATTAGTTAAGATGAGGTCATACTGGAGTAGGGCGGGCCCCTAATCCAAATTAAGCATTATCCTCTTAAAAGTGGAAATTTGGACACAGACATACACACAAGGAGAGCATGTGAACATGAAGGCGGAAATCAAGAACATTCATCTACATGCTGCAGAACTCCGAAGATTGCCGGCAAACATCAGAAGCTGTCACAGAGGTATTAACAGATGCTTCCTTTTCCCTCATCACCTGCAAAAGAACCAACCCTGCTGACACCTTGTTCTCAGACTTATAGCCTCCAAACCTCTGAGAAAATACATTTCTATTGTTTAAGCCATCCAGCTTGTGGCACTTTGTTACAGCAACCACGGCAAACTAATACAGTGCCTAAGTAATCCCATTTAGTCTCACAGTTTTAAATAACACCTCTATGCCAGAATCTCCCAAATATGCAACTTTATCTCAGAACTTTCTTTCATCCTCCAGACTCATATACATAACTGCCTGCTGAAATTTCCACTTGGATGTCTTGAAAACATCTCAAACTCAACATGTCCAAAATTGAACTCTTGATCTCCTCCCACAAAATCTGTTCACCTAAAGCTTTCCCTGTCTTATTAGATGGCAGTTCCATCCTTTTGGCTTTCAGACCAAAATCTTTGGTGGGTATCACCCCTGGTTCCTCCCTTTCTCTCAGACTCCATATTCAATTTTCCAGAAAATCTTGTTGACTTCCCTTTCAAAATTCATTCAAAATATACTCCTTTGCTCACTACTTCTACTCTTTTACCCTGATCTGAGCTATGAACTCTGGATTCCTGGATTCCTGATACAGCCGCCTAATTGAACTCCCTGCTTGTACTCTTAACCCCTAGATCTGTTCAACATATAAATTGCATGTGTTGGGCCTCTGCCCCAAGCCTGCAATGGCTCCCCCTTTTGTTCAGTGGGAAGATCAAAGCATTCACAGTGGCCTATGTTAAGTGGTCTAACACCCAGACTTTTTCTACTCTGTCATGTTCTCTTCTACCATACTGATTGAGCAACTAATTAAAAATATTTCAGATTCTAGAAAGTGTTTTGAGTTCAAATTAATTGCATTGATTGAATTGTCATTTCTATGAACCTCCAGCTTCTTCACTTGTAAAATGAGGTTTAAATAATCCATAAGGATTTTTTCAGTTCTAACACTTACAATTTTTTATTAACAAGAGAATTCATTCCACTATGTGTGATGCTGACACTGTTGAAGGAGCCCAAAATGAAGCTACTATTTTGTAATTATAGAGTTGATCTAATCATTGCAGACAGCACACTAGGTAATTTAATCCCTAAAGTGAATTTTATTCAGTTTAGCTGCCCACATTCAGACAAATTAGATAATTAGATAACCTCAGAGCCACTGTGTAGGAAACTAGAAATCTTTAGACAACCTGCACATTCTGAACAGGCTGATCCACACTTTACATGAATCAAGAGGACATACACATATATAAGAATATCTATATGTTTATACATACACAATTAGTACAAACATGTCAGAGTGCACATAGAGAAAACACAACCATGAAAACTTGACTTAGGCCTTTTAAGACGTGAAATATTTTTTTTAAAAACAACAGCATTAAATTTTAGAAGAGCCAGTAAAATCATTTTTATTTTGCTAAAATGTGTTTTTTTCCAAATAATTGTTTTGTTTCCTTTTATCAACTTAAAGATTGTTTTAATATTTAAACATTTCTTTATTTTTGAACTTGAAAATGTTTTTAAAGAATCTCTGTTACTCTTCTCTTTGTTTCTTCCCCTCCAGGTACACTACCCACTTCTGATTCCTGGAGCATATCTGACATATTCTCACCACAGGGCCTTTGCACTGGCTGCCCTCTCAGCCTGGAACACTCTTCCTCCAGATATACACTTGGCTATCTCCCTCACTGCCTTGAAGTCTTTGTTCAAATGTCACTTTCTCAATGAGATCTTTCATTCACTTCACCTTCATGATTCCACTTACCCTCTTCTAATTTTTTTTATCCATAGCACTAAACACATCAAAATACACAATACAGTTTTTACATTTATTGTGCTTTTATTTATTTTTGGAATCCTCTGCACTAGAATGTTAGCTCCTGAAGAACAGATAACTTTTTGTTCACAGATATATCTCAAATACCTAGAATAGTGCCTGGAATATAATTGACACTCAGTAAATATTTGTTAAGCAGGTAAATTTGACAAAATGCTTACATATAAAAATTTAGATGATAACCAATAAAGTTATTGAAAATATTAAAGTATTAAATCCAGTTTTTGATCTGACAATACTGAGATACTTTACAAATATTATACTAATGTATTTTAATTGTACCCTTAACTCGTGATTCCTAATAACCTCCTGCTTCCAAGGATTATTGCCCCATAAAAAAGAAAGCAGATATTTGACTTATTTATTAGCAAGATAATAAATAACCTTGAAAACCAAGCTTATAGGGGAAAAAAGGAGAATTTTTCTATAATAAATTTCACTAGCATATTTAGCCAAACACTCTCAGACCTTAGAGTTCTTATCATAGAGAAGACCATTGCTCACAAAGAAAGACTAGGCCAAAATATTTGGTGCCCTAAGGTAGAAGGAAAAAGCCTTCTCCACACTCGACAATGGGAGGAGTTTAGATAAGGTAAGGGACATGCTGGAAGCAGACACTGCTTACTTATGGGTCTGGAAAAACACCATGACAGAGAACAGTTCTACACCAACATAACAGGCCACAGCATGGTTTAGAGGGTGTGGAAACTTGATAGGCAAAGTGACAGTCTAGCTGTCACTCCTGAATATCCTCCATTTCTATGTGGCATTTTTGATGAATTTGGAGGAGGTAAATCTCCTGTGAGGACTACCATGACTCTCATGTTCAAGCTAACCATCCACGTTTTGGTGGTACTTTCTGTCACCTGCATTAATTCAGCGACAACATTCTCTGTAATGTTCCCTCATGTGTGTTTCTCTGTGGCCCCTGTGCTGATATTCCTGGCTTGCTAAGACCCATGAGGGCATCAGCTTACTACTGCTACTTCTGCCAGGAACCAGCAAAGGGCATTCCAAGAGTATTTTCTCCTGATGCCCCCAAAGCACCCAACCCAATATTCCAAAGCCTCCTCATTGAGCTAGGCATTAGCACTCCATCATCCCCAACCTACTCACAAATCTCAAATTACTGAGATGCCACTGTGTGTGCCTCAAGGTCATGGTCAAATGATAGAAACTGAAGCAATCATAAGGCTTGCAGTTAGTATTCATTCTGGCATATGCTAGGAGTGTGCTGGAATGACTGGACTAACCATAGCTTCATAACTTTTCTCTTTCTTTGTATTTTTGCGGCTTTATTGTGATATAATACATATACCATACCAGTCACCCATTTAAAGTGATTTTACGTGTATTCACTGAACTCAACGACCATTATCACAACCACCACAACAAAATTTTTAACATTTTTAAACCCCCCGGAAAGAAATACCGTACCCATTAGCAATCACCCCCTACTTGCCCTTAATTCCCCCGAGCCCTAGACAACCACTAATGTACTTTCCATCTCCATAGATACATCAATTCGGGACCTTTCATATAAATGGCATCATATAATGTGTGGTCTTTTATGACTGCCTTCTTTCATTTAGCATAATATATTCAGGGTTCATCAATGTTCAATACTTTATCTCTTTTCTAAAAAGTTTTTGTTTTTAATTAATAGACTATTTTTAAAGCAGTTTTAAGTTTACAGAAAATTTCTACCTCCTCCCTCCCGGCAACTCCTGACCATAGTTTTTTCCACAAACATCTTGCATTGCTGTGGTACATTTGTTACAACTGATGGACTGTTGTTGATACATCATTATTAACTAAAGTCTATAGTTTAGATTAGGGTCCACTCTGTGCTGTACAGATCTATGGGTTTTAACAAGTGCCTAATGCTGTGAATCTACCATTATAGTACCCAATGGAGTAGTATTGATGAACAGGTAAAGCACAAGGGATTTTCAGGGCACTCTTTCCCTCCTCCCCGCAAACCCTACCAACCATTGACCTTTTAATCATCTCTACAGTTTGCCTTTCCAAGAATGTTACATAACTGGAATCATATAGTCTGTAATATTTTTAGACAGACTTCTTTCACTAAGCAATACACATATAAGCTTCCTCCATGTCTTTCTGTGGCTTAATGGCTTGATTCTTTTTGGAGCTGAATAATATTCCATAGTGCGGATGTGTAACAGTTTCTTTTTTTTCCTACAGCCAATGGAGTTTTTTTTTTTAAGGATCCATTTACACTTGCACTAGTGTTTACTGATGTTTCAAGTTTTGTTCTATACAGCTTGTGAACATGTGGTACATTTGGCCACACTGGTATTTATTCAAGCTGTTTGAAATGTGCTAACAGAGCAGAGATCTTCTGAAGAAAAATACTCATATAACATTCATATGTGATTTTTTTTATTTCAAAATATTATGGGGGTGCAAATGTTTTTGATTACATGGATCAATTTTTTTTATGCTTGAGTCAGGGCTATAAGTGTGACCATTACCCAGATAGTGTTCATTGTACCTGTTAGGTAGGTTTGCATCCCTCCCCTCCTCCCTCCTCTGCTTGATTTCCACTGAATTTTACTTCCCTCTGTGCACATGTACTTATCAATTTTTTCCAATTTACTAGCAAGTACATATGGTGTTTGTTTTTCCATTCTTTAGATAATTCACTTAGGATAATGGTCTCCAGTTTCATCCAAATTGTTGCAAAAGTACTTAACTCATCCTTTTTTGTGGCTGAGTAGTATTCAAGGGTATACATATACCACATTTGTTGATCCACTCATGAATTGATGGGCACTTGGGTTGATTCTACATCTTTGCAATTATGAATTGTGCTGCAATAAACATTTGAGTTAAGGTGTCTTTTTGATAAAATGACTTCTTTTCCCTTGGGTAGATACCAAGTAGAGGGACTGCTGGATCAAATGGTAGGTCTACTTTTAGTTCTTTGAGGAATCTCCACACTATTTTCCATAGAGGTTGTACTAATTGGCAGTTCCACAGCAGTGTATAAGCATTTCTTTCTCTCTGCATCCACATCAGCATGTATTGTTTTGAACTTTTTAACAAAGTTCAAAAACTGGGGTGAGGTGCTATCCCATTGTGGTTTTAATTTGCATTTCCCTAACAATTAGTAGTGTTGACTATTTTTTATGTGTTTATTGGTCATTTGTCTACCTTCTTTTGAAAGCTCCTGTTCATGTCTTTTGCACACTTTTTAGTGGGATTGTTTGGTTTTTTCTTACTGAATTGCTTGAGTTCTTTGTAGATTATGGTTATTAGCCCTTTATCAGATGCATATAGCTTGTGAACATTTTTTCCCATTCTGTAGATTATCTATGTGTTCTGTTGATTATTTCCTTGGCTGTGCAGAAGCTTTTTAATTTAATCAATTCTAATTTATTTATTTTTGTTGTTGCTGTGATTGCCATTGGAGTCTTCTTCATAAAGTCTTTGCCTAGGCCAATATCTAGAAGAGTTTTTCCAGCATTTTCTTCTAGTATTCTTATGGTTTCCTGCTTTACATTTAAGTCTTTTATCCATCTTGAATTAATTTTTGTGAGTGGTGATTGATATGGATCCCATGTCATTCTTCTGAATGTGGCTATTCAGTTTCACCAGAACCATTTATTGAATTGGGATTATTTTCCCCAGTGTATATTGTTGTCTGCTTTGTCAAAAATCAGTTATCTGTATGTGGATGGTTTTATATCTGAGTTTTCTATTCTGTTACATTGTTCTATGTCTCTATTTTTGTGTCAATACCACGCTATTTTGGTTACTTTAGCCTTGCAGTATACTTTGAAGTCTGGTAATGTGATGCCTACAGATTTGTTCCTTATGCTTAAGATTGCTTTGGCTATTCAGGCTCTTTCTGGTTCCAATCAGGGTGTAGACTTATTTTTTCTAGATCTGTGAAATATGATGTTGGTATTGATATCTATGAAATATGATATTGGTATTAATAGGGATTGCATTGAATCTGTAGATCACTTTGGGTAGTATGGACATTTTAACAATGTGGATTCTACTGATTGATGAGCAAGATACATTTTTCCACTTGCTTGTGTCATATGAGATTTCTTTTCTCAGTGTTTTGTAGTTCTCTTTGTAGAGATCTTTCACCTCCTTGGTTAAGTATAGTCCTGGGTATTTTATTTTCTTTGTAGCTATTGTAAATGGTATTGAGTTTTTATTTGACTCTCAGCTTGACTGTTTTGTGTATAGGAATGCTACTGATTTCTGTACATTGATTTTGTAACCTGAGACTTAGGTGAATTTATTTATCAATTCCAAGAGTCTCTTACTGCAGTCTTTGGGGTTTTCTAGATATAAGACCATATCATCAGCAAAAAGTGATAGGTTGACCTCTTCTTTCCCAGTTTGGATACACTTTATTTCTTTCTCTTGCCTGATTGCTCTGACTAGGACTTCCAGCACTATGCTGAATAGAAGTGGTGACAGTGGACATCCTTGTCTTATTCTAGTTCTTTGTGGGAATGCTTTCAACTTTTCCCCATTCAGTATGATACTGGCTGTGGGTTTGTCATATATGGCTTGAGATATGTTCCTTCTATGCCTAGTTTGTTCAGGGTTTTTATTATGAAAGGATGCTGAATTTTGTCAAATGCTGTTTCTTCATCTATTGAGATGATCGTATAGGGTCATTGTTTTTACTTCTGTTTATGTAGTGAATCACATTTGTTGATTTACATATGTTCAACCATTCTTGCTTCCCTGGGATGAAGCCCACTTGGTCATAGTGGATTATTTTTTTGATGTGCTGTTCAATTCAGTTTTCTATTATTAATATTTTATTGAAGGTTTTTACATCTATATTTATAAGGGATACTAATCTGCCATTTTCTGTTTATGTTGTGCACTTTCCTGGCTTTGGTATCAAGGTAATACTGGCTTCATAGAATGAGTTGGGGAGGGTTCTTTCCTTTTTGATGTGGAATAATTTCTGCAGTATGGGTGCAAGCTCTTCTTTGTAGGTCTATTAAAATTTGACTATGAATCAGTCTGGTCCGGGGCTTCCTTGTCTCAGAAGATTTTTTATTACGGCTTTAATTTTGTTGCTCATTATTGGTTTGTTCAGGATTTCTATTTCTTTCTGATTGAGTCTTGGGAGCTTATGTGTGTTCAGGAATTTTTCCATTTCCTCTACATTTTTGAGTTTATGTGCCTAGAGATTTTTGTAGTATTCACATGTGGCATTTTGTGTTTCTGTGGTATCAGTTATAATAACTCTTTTTTTCATTCCTGATTGAGTTTATTTGGATCCTTTTTCTTCTATTCCTGGTTAACCTAGCAAGAGGTCTATCAATTTTGTTTATCTTTTCAAAGAATCAACTTTTTATTTCATTGATTCTTTGTATTGTTTTTAATCCAAAAGGATAACAAAGAGGAGATGAGATGTGAGTCAAGTTTTTAAGAAAGATTGGAAGGCAGGAAGGACCTAGGGCATTCCAGTCAGTAGGAATAAAATAGTGCAAGCTAGGGGGCTGTTATCTGAGATGTATAAAATAAGCTCATTTATTTTGCTGGAGAAAAACTCTGTGTCAGTGAGATGAGACATAGAATTATTACAGAGTAAGAACTGAGGGAAGCTGCAAGGAATGATTTGATGTGGCTTCCTTAAGGCCAAATCTCCCTACTTCAAAGAAGAGTAGTTCACATGTGAGGAAAAAAAAAACCATAGACTGTATCTAGTATTACCTTTCAGCTGAAATGATATATTGAAGCTTATTTTTTAAAATGTTTTTCACCAAAGACATTTCCCCCTGGGAGGTAGTATTAAAACTATTGCGATAATGAAACCAATCAACAACTATGGCAACATTTGTAATGCTTGAACAGTACTTAGCTGAGGTACCATGATATTAGAAAATACACCAAATCCTTTGGAGAGACAAGGAGTAGCCTCTATATTCAGCAACACTGTGCTCACTTATGTCATAGGCAGAAAACCCTCCGGGGACAATCTTAGAATAATAAAAAATTTGATTTATCTTTACTAAAGATCTTGATAAAAAGGCTAAGTTTGACTTTTGGCTACAGCAGCAAGTATTTAGGAGTAAAGTATTGGGGATGTGTGTGTGCATGGTATATATGGTATATATTCTATGTATACACACAAGTACACATATACATACATGTATTTATGGGAGGCAAACTTATTCTTAAGAACTTACCTTGGATGGTACCCACGTCATTGACTCTGGATTAATCAATGAATATTTATTGAAAAAAACCTATATATTATCAGTGCTACCTGGAGTGGAAACTTGAAACACCATCTCAGGCCTTCAGAGAACTATGATTTGTCTTACCTCAGAGCAGCAATAGCAGGAAGAGAAAGATGGAGTTTAGACTTGGCACATGTCCAGATGACTGTACAGCCCAAGATGCAGAGGGCTTGACAAGACCTAGCAGGCTTCAGGCAAAAGTGAGTATTTTACTGCCAAGAGAGGGTTATTAGTTTCCAATGAGTAGATATTTTTTCTCCTAAGAAATCCAAGTCAGGAACACTCATGGTTTGCCTTCAGTTGTGGATGTTTATTCCAAGAATACAGCCTGATGATCATGCTGTGATTCATGTTTACAGGCCATTTAGGAAACTCAGAGACCCAGAAACTGTGTTCAGTATGTGCTAGAGGAAGAATATCCTGGCTACCTGGGATTCTGCCAGAAGTTATTTCATCTCAAAATAAAAAATGTGATTAGGATTATTTGCCACCATTTTCTATAGTGCACCCATGGGATAGAAGCTACCCCAAGCCACCTTAGAGACCCCTGAGCTCCTTCATACACACCCATTATACTTACCTCATGCCCCTGTCTCACACTTAATCATATCTGGCTATTGCACCAGTTACTTGCACTTAAAAACATACCATGAGCCCTGTCATAGCCTGCAGGAAAGGACAGTTTCTGGCCACTTGTTTTTTCCAAGGCAGTTGCCTATTAAACAAGTCTTTGAGGCTCCATGGCCTCTACCAGCCTGCAATACCAGAGAGCACAATATGGGAGGCCAGGAAGAATGTATGCATTCAAGCAGCAAGGGGTCACTTAGATAGAAGTCTGTCACTGGGTGACCCCCTCAGTGGAGAAAACTGAAGGGGACAAGTATTGTCTATTAGGAACCAAAGCAGAAGCCCAGTCTTGGAACATAAAATGACAAAGCAGAGGTCATCAGCGGGCACCAGAGCTGGATCAGGTTGCGAATGATGTCTTGGCTAATACAGGGACTTAGCTGAAGAACTGAGGTGACAAAGGCAAGGGAAAAGGCAAATTTCAAAAAAGCCAAAGGGAGAAACAGCACAAACAGGTGAAAAGATAAATGACAGTGAAGGCAGTAAATCGTGAATCATGGTGGCAAAGTGGCACTGGTATCCTTCAGCCCCCCCTTCAGTCAGTGCCACTGCCATCACCACAGGGGCCACCTTTGCAGAAGAGATGTTTGAGCTCAGTCTTGAATGAGTAGACAGTGGGGGGAAATTAATGTGACTACAGCATAAGGTATGTAGGAAAGCAGCAAAGACAAACCTCCTGTAAAGAAACAACAGATGAAAGTAGGCACACCACTAGAATAGATGCTAATAAAGTTTGTCTCTGCTACATGAGGCCTAAATGAGAAACTGTCATGCCATGCCCACATTTATTTGAATATCCAGAAAGAATATTCAGAAGAAATTGCACAAACACTTTACATTTTTCACACTGAACATAAAACAGAAATACAAGAGAGTCTATAGATGTAGTCAGCTTTACGTCTGCCTTAATGAGGCATGGCATAATCTGTCAACCAACTCTGGAACTGAGGCCCATACCACCAGCCAGTCATATCAGGAGAACACTGGATTAGATGTCTCAGTTCGTCAATCTAATAAATGAGTTCTCAAATGTCATTTTCCCTCCATATGCAGCAAATATTTTTCTATTATTTAGTTATGCTATTTTAATTGGGTTAACTCTCAGCGCACCAGCCTGGTTCCATCTGTGAGAGACACTTACATCACTTAATGGAGAGAAAGAAAACTGCAAGCGGAGGGGATGACAGTTCAGAGGGGCATGTGGTATATGCTTGTCAATACAGAATATAAGCATGCTAAATTCATATTTTTCAATTAAATATCATAAAATCAGCTGGTGATATGCCTTTTATTCCATTAAGAGAAACATTATCCATCTTGAATATCCTTCAAAGCAAAATGAGTGTTTTAATTAAATGCTCCAGACAGGGCATATGCTCCTGGTCTATTTGCCAAATGACAACTATAACAGAGTTATTAACAACATTTGAGAGAAGAGCACAAAATGGTATATTAATACATCAGATTTCAACCTGGGTGAAATAACTAGCCAGGCTACAACTTGGCATATGGAACTTTCACATGGGCAGTAAAAATCCTCAATGGACACTGAAAATAGTAACAAATTAAGTTATTAAAATATTTTGCCAACTCAGAAATGGTTACATCAATAAGATAATATTTATTTTTTCAATAATAAACTAAAAATCATGTTAATGAAAAGAAATTTTGTTGCCAAACCCTAAAGTTTTTCATTGACTTTTAAAATTTAATATTAAATATTTTCAATCATTTTCCTTTGTGAGAATCTGAATCAAGTTTTCCCAGTCGTTAGGCAAAGGGCTTAATACACACCACTTACACATGTATAAACCTCGAGTGTGTGTGATCTATGTGAAATGTGGGTCAGTCCATTCAGAATCTACAGCTTGGCGGCACATTGCTGGCTTCTCACACAGAGACCATAGTTACCTAACCACTCCATTTATGTGATGTGTATAGACAGCTAAACTGAATAAAACCCACTTCAGGGATTGAATTATCGAGTTTAGCTATCTGCATTGATCAGATTTGCTGTATTATCATAAAATAGTCGTTTCAATTTGTGCTAGCTCCACATACCATGTAGTATATTCACTTGTTCATAAAGAATTATAGAATAGTTATGGTAGAGAAGGGGCCTTAGAGATTAACATCTTATTTTCAGATGAAGAAACTGAGGACTCAAGATTTTCCCAGTTCAATCAACTCCGTTAAACCAGCAGAAAAACACTTTCTGGAATCTAAATCACCTCATTTAGTTTTCTAGTTTTCTTTTACCGTATACCATCTATGCCACATAGTAAAATAGCATATTAGGCCACTTGGCTAGAGTGATTTTAGGCTAGAGTTCTCTGAACAGGATGGCATAAATCGGTGAAAATATTAACCCTTTAGACCCAAGCATCCCAGGGCAGGACCTGAGACAGCCTGAATTCTTGGGCTAGTCACCTCAATCCTTGAACAAATATGACTATTTGTCCAGGTGTGCCAAGTAAATACTATCATCTTTTGTTAGTGCAGGGGTTAGAAAGAACTTGATCTTTAGTAGCTTAGGCAATTAAATCGAACCTATCCATACCTCAAATACCTCCTCTATAAAGTTATAGGATTGTACTGTATTACTTATACAGATACTTACCAAGCAGTTCTTTCATTTATTACATTATGCTAGATTCTTGAGGAGGATACAGTTATTTATTGTAAGAGTATAGCATATAATAAATATAACATAAAATATGTGTTAATTGACTATTTATGTTATCAGTAAGGCTTCCAGTCAACAGTAGGCAATTAGTAGTTAAGTTTTGGTGGAGTTGAAAGCTATACACGGATTTTTCAACTATATGTGGGGTCAGCACATCTAACTCCCATGTTGTTCAAGCGACAACTGTACTAACACTGTCTTAGTCTATTTGAGTGACTGTAACAAAATGCCCCCAACTGGGTAGCTTACAAACAACAGACATTTATTTCTCACAGTTCTGGAGACTGAAAAGTCCAAGATCAAAAAGTAGATTTGATGTCTTGTGAAGGCCCATTTCCTGCTTCATAAATGGTGCTTTCCTCAGATAGCAAAGGAACAAGGCAGCTCTGTAAGACCTCTTTTAGGAGGGCATTAATCCCATTGAGAAAAGTAGACCCCTCATGACTTCATCACCTCCCCAAAGGCCCTACCTTCTAACACCATCACCTTGAGCTTTAGGATTTCAATATATGAATTTGGGGCAGAGGGACACAAAAATGTTTGTTGTAAGAAATCAAGTTTAAAACAAGTTTAAAATGCTTCGCACAGAACCTATCACATGGAAGAGCTAAAAAAAAAAAGTGTTAGTTGTTATCATTGTCACCAGCAGTGTCATTGTTGCTTTGTTGTTTGGTCTCATTTGATTCCCTACAAGCCATGTTTAGCCTCACTGAGGGAAGTTAGGTTTAAAAGGTTAAGCCATTGACTCACAAACACACAGTTTAAAGTACAAGAAGTACACAAGCAGGATTGCCAATGTATTTTCACACCAAGGCCAGTCATCTTTGACCTTTTTAACCGAAAGAAGTAAAACAATTCTTTTCTTGGAACTCAAGTTTATCTTTAATTTCTGAACAACCTTCTAGTTTCATAAGATAATGAGTTAACTAGGAGATAATTTGAACCTTTTTCCTATTCTAAGATTTTGCCAACACTCAATTATTTTACAATCCTGTAACTTACAGCACAAATATTGAAATAACTTTTAAAAAGAAGAAAAGTAAGTGTGACTTGAAAATATCACAATTCTTATGATATGCCTGCCTAAATTGATGAGTGTAGAAGTCCCTCTCAATCCTAAAATTTGGCTGTTCTTCACTAACCAAGGGTACCTAGGAATTTTCTCTTGTTGCATTGTTTGTGTAACTTCCACACTTAATGGTAATATAAGATTCTGCTTAAGCTCAGGTAATAAAAGATATTTCTTACTTTTTTAATGGGACATACTATACCGAACTCAATCTGGCAATCTCTTGCAACTGTCCAGACTTATTAATTTCATTCTTTATCTTCTATATAACAAGTTAAACTTCCAAAATTATCTAAGATTTTTCACCTTGTAGTGTTGATCAGTGCTTCTAGTCTAGCCATTTCTAGAATAATATTCACTAACAGTCTAATATCATTTGATATATTTGGAGACAAATTTAGTCCAATAAGAGGTTAGTATTTACTATTTTCTTCTTTATTTAATAATGGCTTGGTATGTCTTCAGGGTCAACATAGTAGAAGATCAGAGAGTAGCAATGTCCTCCTCACAATTGCCCGACCAGAATTGGCCAAGATAGTTGTATTAGTAAGGGTTCTCTAGAGAAAAAGAACCAACCATATATATATATATATATATGGAGATTTATTGAAAGAATGTGTCACACAATTATGGAGACCAAGAAGTGCCTTGACATGCTTTCTACAAGCTGGAGAATCAGGAAAGCCAGAGATGAAACTGAATCTGCATCCAAAGGTCTCAGAATCAAGAGCTCCAATGCCCAAGGGCAGGAGAAGATGGTTGTCCCAGCTCAAGAAGAGAAAGAGAGAGAATCTGCTCTTCCCCTATCTTTTTTATGCTATTTGGGCCCTCAATGGATTGCATGATACCTGCCCACATTGGTGAGGACAGATCTCCTTTATTCAGTCTACTGATTTAAATACTAGTATCTTCATGAAACACCCTCATAGACACATCTAGAAATAATGTTTTACCATTATTTCAGGAAAATCCTGGGATGGTATAGAAAAGCCACCTTCCACACTGAGATACTGCCATGAAACCAAAAAATGACTTGGACAACTCTAGCTTGGCAAGTTAAATGAGTTTATCAGAGGTTACTTTACATAGGATGTTTACCCCTGAGAGGCACAGGACTTCTCTGGAGAGTAAAATTTGTGATGCCTGCCCATTGTGAGACCTTAGATTTCTCCTGGTGAATGACATGGAGTCTTTCCCATCATTGTATGTACACAGGTTAAACATGTTAAGCATGTGCAATATATTTACCATATGTTTTTATGTGACTCATGTATGGTGATATTTTAATTTTTCTCTAGGCAGGGATTTTAGTAGTAAAATGAGATAAAAAGTACTATAAGACAGCACAAGTGGTTATAAGCAGTCTCAACTGATTTACAAGGATATGTTTACAAATGTCCTCAGGGGCTTGTTTTTTTCCTGGTACTTTTTGTTTATCTTAAGCCATTGTTTTTTTGTTCTTTTTTTATCAACCCTTAGGTGTCAACTTGCTTAGTCAAGTTGACACAGCAAATTAACAATCACAACAGGTAAAGACAAGAATCAAATTAATTTTTAATAACTTTTCATATGAATAGTCAATCTTAACAGCTATTTCCTTAGTTCAATCAGTCTAAAACATTGAATGTTCTATTTCTTCACAGGTGCTCCTAATATATATGAAGAGTTTAAAGAGTGTAGAGGGGCCAATTCGTACATTTATTACTTTCTATCTGTCCTATAATACCAAGGAAAATGCATACAGTGATCTGTCCTATTCAACCATTAATTATATCAGTGACTAAGATGAATATGTAGAAGGTAGGCAAATCCAAGCTCCAGAAAGCTAGACTTTATGATGAAAGGGAGAATCAGATTCAGAAGGATTTCAACCGCTTGAAATAGCATGTAAACACCAGCAGGGAGAAGAGACGTCCATTTATTTATTTATTCATCTATCAAATATTTATGGAGCATACCTATATGTTCCTTCATGTTCTGTAGTCCAAGAGTGGGTAAATACAAATAAAACAGGCTTCCAAACTCAAAGAGTGACATTCATGAACCTACATCTATTCTTTATAGATAAAGAATATTAGAAATGGAAAGCTTAAGTGATTTGTCCAAGGTAAGACAGCCAGTCAGTCAAAGAGCCTAGAGCAGAGCTAAAGTCCAGGGAAATCCCCACTATTCCATATAACTATTGCAAAGGTAAGAAGACACGGGTATAAAAAAAGTATTCTAAAAGGTAATAAAAAACAAGAAATGGTCTCCTTCATCTAATTTGCTTTCCTTTCCATACATGTAACATGAGATATGGTTTAGGGTGATGGTTTGCCACACACAAGAAAATGGCCAAAGCGACACTGGCATAAAATTTCTGGGGCAGTATTCCTTGGGTGGAAATGAAGCCAGAATGAGTAGTAGTTGTCCAGGTCTTTTCTTGCCTATTTTTCTTTCTGGGACAGTGTGTGGAACCCTTGACTGTAGAAGTTGAAGTGCATGATTATGTTATGGACATCTCAGCCCTTCCTTGGTATAATCAGGAGCCAGGCTACTATAGTGCCTAATGACAGAGGGTCCCTGGCCATTGGACATGACCAGGAAGCAATGCTCCTTGTCGTGGTTAGCCTTCTCTAATCTCCCATGTTGAGACACACTTTCCAACTAGATACCTCCAGGGGTATTAACATCAATGGTCCTTCTTACTCTGCCTTAGGTAAACATGAACTCCCCTGGCAGTACTTACTCAGCCATTCCTAACTGTCTTCTGGTGTCAACCATAGGGATGCTGTGACTAGCTACACAACTCTTATTGGTTAAAATGATAGGTTATAATGCTAGAGACTATTTCTTAGTCTGGGGGAAGGGAGGAGAACAGAGAAGTAAAGTTGACTCTGAAATCCTCTGAAAGCTAGTCTGACATGAAAAGAGTTTATCGCTTGTAAAACTCCATGTAAACTGGCTACAGCCCAGTGATTAAGGCAATCAATCATGGTCAACTGCAAGTCCCTTGAACAAGACAGGAGAGGGACCCCACCTGAAACACAAGAAGTTAGCAGGATAAATCTGTAGCCAATGTGCTCCAGTCCTTGGTCACACCAAATAAGGATTTGGCACTTCATTAATTACTCACCTTAAAAGTCTACCACCTAAGAGACAGAGGTCTTTCTCTTGGAGTCAAATGAAGAACTCTGATGGAGTATTGTGTACTGCCCTAAAAAGAATGAATGTGAAAGTTGTAGTAGATGTGCCTACACATCTGTTACTGATCCAGTACCAATGTATTTTCCAGAATGCTACACTGACAGGCTTTATGTTAATTGTCTTTTTAAAATCATTTTTATTTGCACAACAGAATGTTACAATTTATCATCAAAACAAGAATATTATTAAGGGTGAAAGAAAACATTACTGCTATTTACACCTGGACAAGGTGACTGTCCTTGGAAATCCAGGACATATGGTCATCCTGGATGCATTGCATTTCAGAAGAGAAAAATCAAGCCTGGAATTCTAGAAATCATATATGAGTACACGAAGCTATTCAGCCTGAGGAGAAGCCTGATAGTATGAGGATGTGTGTGTGTGTGTATGTGTTTGGGTACATTGGAGGCCAAACAAGGGCAATACAAACTTGATCAAAGGGCCATCATGTGGCAAAGTGAAAAGCTTTATTCTATCCTGTGCCAAAAGGCAGAATTATATCTAGAAGTAGATTAGGGCTCAAAATAAGAAAGAGCTTTTCATTAGAACTGGCCAACAACAGCAGACATTGCCTTGCCAGAGTGCTCTCCTCACACCTTGAATGCCTTCAAGTTGTTGAAGAGTGGTATCTTTCATGGGTACAGTGGGATATTTTCTACAGTAAATGAGGAATTGTAGACATAGCTTCTAAGTCTCTTTGAAGATCATAATTTACAAGTAGCTATTATTGTGAAAAATATGATATCTTGCTGATTTTGTACTACCAAGAATACCACCATGTGTTAATAAATAGTCTCCACTCAAGGCAAGGCAGATAGAGATAATCTAAAGCAGGAAAGAAAAAGTAGAAATTTTCTGGAGTGTGACTGGTCACACAGGACAGGCCATGGAAGATAATACAGTTCCATGCCTGATTTACATGCATGGAGGAAAATCATAGCAATACATCATTATCGAGGATGTAATTAACTTGTATTACCTCAGAAATATAGAAGTTCAGAATTCCATTTAAAATGTGGAATTAAAAAGACTTAAACACTGATTGAAAAATGATGAAATTTTATTAACTCTTGAATCCTTTGGCTAAAGTGACATATTTCTTTATAATATTAATTCCTGTGAAATGACATTGAACTTTGGCTAAATTTTGAAGGTGGTAAAATCTGTCTTCAGATAAACTTCACCTCCTTATTCTCTGCTTTTTCTTTCTTGAGGCAACCCTTTCTTACTGTATAACGTCCTAATGCTTCTTGCTTCTCCTCTCTCTTGCTATTTACTCTCAGGAAAGGGTAGAATGAAATCAGGTTCCCTACAATTAAAATGACTTAAAAAGGTCATATGCTACCATCTGCCAATGATTTTGTATTTTAAAAGCATTTTTGATACCTTAATACCAGAGCGATAAAATTATAACAATGGAATTCCAAGAATCAGTATTTTTAACTCGGAGTTATTTGGAAGAGAATTTTTGGCTTCTCAACCTATGCTATGTAGGAAGCTACCAATTCTTCATACTAGTTAATGCTGTTCTATATTTTTCTGCCCCAGTAACACCAGGGAAAAAATGTTTTATGGTTATTAATAATAATTGCTGGGTATCATTTATTCAAGATTCTGTGTGCTAAGAATTGTATTAATCACTGGACATATATTATCTCATCCCATAATCTTCATAACAACCATATAAAGTACATATTTAATATTATTGTCACAGAGCTAAAGAAATTTAGGTGCAAAAAGATTGAGAAATTTGTGTAAAATGATATGAGCAAGTAGTATGGCAGGAACTTATTCCTAGGTCTGTCAAATTTCCCAGCCTAGGCTTTCACCTGGAGGTTCTAGTCCACATTAGTATGCCAAAACTAACTCCACAAATATTTCAAATGTGCATAATGAGAAAATGCATAGAAATGCATTTGTAACTTGTCCAATGTCTCACATTTTCCTTTCTTCCACTGATGCCTGTGCCTGTGGCAAATTTAATCAAAACTCACTCAGACATTGCAGGACCAATTAGAGACTATTAAGCTCATCTCAGGCTTCAATATCTGCCCCCCCAAACACATTTTTTTCTGAGATACATGAGTTTAACATCTCATTCTTCTTTTTGATTAAATTCTTTCAGGTAAAAGTGAATTCTTCCTTCTGGAAATTGAAACTTATGATTCCTTCTTTCCACTGATTCCTTTTAAACAGAAGTTTATGTGATTTAACAGAAGAACATAATCAATTATCTCCATATTAACCCAAAAGGGAAGGTAGTAGAGATGAAAAAGTAAAGGAAAAATTGCTGCCTCTTTTCCTCTCCCCTCCTCCTGCCAAACTGAGCTGTATCAGACATTTAACAAAATTGTATGGTCAACTGGGCACTAAATAGTCCTCTACTTCATTGCCTGCTAATGAGGAGAAATTGAGGAGATAATTGCAGATTGAACTCCAGGAATTAGGTTCAAAGATAGCTGCCCATGGAGGAACAGGGAGACTTCCTGATCAATCTCACAGTTAGCCTTAGGTCCACCATATTGTAAAAACTAGTGATAGATTCGTCTTGAGTCCTCTTTCAGACAAGTTACAGAGAGGCACACACACTGAATATGAAAGGAGGGAAACTGTAACCACTATGGGGAGAAGGCAAGGAAATCATTGGAACTTAGGCTGGTTCAATTGGGAGATGGGTGGTGGGGTGGGTGGTTGTGCACAGTGCTTGCCAAGAAAGGATGCTGGGTTGTGTGTGGCTCAGCCCCTGCAAGGCAATCTTAGATCCATTCAAAGGCAATAGCAAAATGTTTCAGAGATTTTTTTCAGTGGCTCCTGGCTGCTTTAAGAGAGCATTGTCTGCTTGGGGAGATTTCTCTGAGACAGGCAAACATATGTGAGAAGTCATGGATGGGGTATTGACTAATATGCAGGCTATTAGTGCCCTGGATTGGGTTTACAATGTTGATGAAGGTAATCCACTAGAGAATGAGAAATTGTCTCAAAGAAATCTGAATAAATTCTTGTGGTCAGCCTTGCTGCCTTGGAAAACTTCCCTAGTCCTTATGTTGAAACCAAGTGAGAATTTAAGAGATGTTACCTTGGTGAGGTGGCAGCAGATATCCCAGATTAAGGTGGACTCCTTTATAAAAATTGCCTTGGTGAGAATAAAGACCAAATCAGACAAAGAACATAAATTCTGAGACCCCAACTACGAATCAATGTTGTTCCGGCTATAGAGTCAAGGGTCTCGAAAGCTTAAGTTGATTGTGTTGGTGATGATGACCTTGATGCTTGGTATTGGGTTTTGATTGGATCAAAACCACTGAAAGTTCATTTGGTTGAGCTACATGCAGCTGCTGCACCACACAAAATGGAAAGTAAATATGACTTTCTTACTGGATCCAAGTTGCTGTCTTCCTAATGACCCCTGATTCCCTTTCCTCCTCTAATCTAAACTTAACTGCATTAAAAAGAAAGCCAGTTATAGGTGGGTCCAAGATCTTCCTGTCCATATGGGGTGCCAAAGGCTATACACATTGCCTGAGTCTGCTAAGGAACTACGGAGAGAGAGAGAACTCAATCCTTATGTCTTCCTTGTTGGTGGGGCCCCTAGGAGGACCCAATGTACATACTGTACTATCAATTTAGTGTTGTGGCTTGCACTGGCATTGGTATTGATAATATATATTTGGTATTGATGTTTCACATGCTTATACTATGAATAATTGTATGTGCCAGAAGGGATCCTCCCATTCAGGAACCATTGCATGTAGAGAAATGCTAAGAAGACACGTAAGTGGCTTTCCAACCCATCTCCCTTTCCGTGTGATCCAACAGAAACAATATAGAATGCCAGGGGGAAAAAAGAAGTTACAGCTCCGTGATTAAAGACTTAAAGGCAGCAGGGGTAATAAAAGATGCAACCGTCTATTTGGCTAGTGAAAAAGGCCAATGCCAGCTGGAGGTTTAGATGAATGAATTCAGTAGTTGCTCCCATGGCCCCAGCTGTTCAGACATTGTGACTGTAAATGAATCCATTGCGCAGACTGATGGCACTTGGCATGCTGCCTTGGACATGGCTAGTGCCTCATTTCCTAGACACTGGCACCTGATTACCAATACCAATTAGCAATCATGTGGTGAGGCTCCCAATATATATTTGCCAGGGCTACTTAAACTCCCACTGTTAAGTGGGTTAGGATTTAGCATGAGTTCCTCTACCCCATGGTTGTGAAAGCTTTCACTCCTAGTTGATGTCCTGTGGGTTAGCATATCAGAACCCTCAGTCTCAATGGCCCTAGCTATAGTACTGATATACCTCTATTAGTAGAGGTAGCTGACGAACTACAGTGAAATTCAGAGATCTTTGCCAAGTAAACTTTCTCAGGATTATGTGGCCAGATTCACAACACTTACTGTCCCTGGTAGTAAAGGAAAAATTGCTGTCACTTTGCATCTCTCCTCCCCCACCAAAAAGAATACTCAGCACTTTATTATACTCTTTGGATATTAGAAAAGTGTGTGCCTCACTTGGTCATTTTTATCGGCTAATCTACATGTAAGTATCCTTTGAATGGGGACTAACCAATAGGCTTAATTGGAGGCTGAACATCAAGCTAGAGCACACTATCCCAAAACCATAATGAGCAATTGGAGCTACAATTCTCCACGACTGATGATTTTGCTCATTGGAGACTGGCAAAAAGCATCTATGAGACTGTGGCAGGCTATCTTACTAGCTTGCAAAAATTCAGGTCCTTCACAGACACCTAACTGGTCTTCGATCCTTTCATTAGAAGTTAGTGAAAATACACACTACACTGATTTCTAGTTTTGGAATAGCACTGCGTTTTCGGGTAGAACATTCTAGTATATCCTTTTTATTTCAAAGGTAGCACAGTTACTCAATTTAAATAAAGCTCCCATCACAAGTCTCCTCTGGTACAAACAAAACTTTGTGTCAGAATAAGTAAATTACAGAGATACAGAAATAGGTACTGAGGAGAATACGGAAGACTTTTTATCTTATTCTATTTTAAAGAAGCATTACTGAAGATAAACAATTAAATATTTTATAGAAATTGCCATTTTAATTAAAATGCAAACCAGAGAATTAAGTATATGGAGAAAGGATACTGGGGAGTTAAAATCCTTGAAAGCATCAGAATTTAAAGATATTAGTTTTCATATTATTCTTTGGGCCATCTACTAAGTTCCTAGTTGAATATTAAAATATATTAATAAAAGAGAAAAATATTAAACACTTAATTTAGCATATAACTACAGATTATGGATTTGAGAGCACATTGAGTTATTTCCAACACTACATGAAACGGTAATAATGATTCAGATGAAACTCTATTTTATTTTACTTACAAACAGTAAAATCCACATTTTTGATTTGCAGATTTGTTCTGTGAAATTTTTACATGTATAGATTCTTTAACTATCACCATGGAGAGAATATGAAATGTTCCAGCCCCTGAAAGAGTTCTATCCTGCTACCACTTTGCATTCACACTCGCCTCACTCGTAAGCTGTGGCAAGCAGATCTGTTCTCTATTGATTTGTGTGGCAGGGGGAGGGCATTTCCAGAATGTTATATAAATAAACTCATGCAAGATATAACCTTTTGCATTTAAGTTCTCTAAATTAGCATAATTCTTTGAAGGTTCTCATAAGTTCTAGTGTGTATCAATAGTTCATTCCATTGTATAGATGTACCACATTTTATTCTTTCACTCACTAAAGGACATTTCGGATGCTTCTGCTTTTACATGATCATTAATAATACTGTTATAAACATTTATGTGCAGGTTTTTGTGTGAACATAAACTTTCATTTCTCTAATGAAATACCTAAATACCATATTTCTCTAATATGCATACCTAAAAGTGAGATTGCTGGGTCATAAGGTAAGTATATGCTTAGCTTTTTGAGAAACTGCCAGACTGTTTTCTAGAATGGTTGTATCATTTTGCATTCCTGTCAGCAATGTATGAGAGTTCCTTTTGCTCTGCATCCTCATCAGTACTGGATATTATCAGTATTTTTATTTTAGCCTAACTAATAGTTACGTAATGCTATCTCCTGGTGGTTTTAATTTGATTTCCTTAATGACTAATAATACAGATCTTTTCATATGCTTATTTGACAATTTAACATCTGCATGTTTTTTGTGAAGTGACTGTTTAAATCTTTTGTCAGTGTTTTAAATTGAGTTGTTTATTTTCTATTTTTTGTATTTTTGAGAGTTCTTTACCTATTCTGACACAAATTATTTGGCCAGTAATATCAAAACGTTTTATAGTTTTCAGCATACAGATCATGCATATGTTTTGTTATATTTATCTCAAAGTATTTCATTTTGAAACTATAGTAAATATTACTGCTTTTTAAAAATCTCAATTTCCAAATATGAATTGCTAGCTTATAAAAATATAATTGAATTTTATCTATTGCTATTGCATACTGCAACTTTACTAAACTCAATTATTAGTTCTTGCAGTTTTTCAATATATTCCTTGAGATTTTCTATACAGACAATCATGTCATTACAAGTAAGAATAGTTTTTCCTTTCCGATTATTTGGAAAGAAAGGAAAAAAAGGAAAATGCCTTTCATTTTATTTTCTAGACTTACTGTATTTGCTAGATTTCTATTAAGTGTAGAAGGTCCAATTTCCTTAAGCACAAAGTTTGACGGTTGATATCTCTGACATTTCACTTTGACACTTTTTGTGTGTGTGTGAAGGTACATCCTCATTCTTTCAAAGGCACATTTAGGTTTGTGATAATCTTTCAAAAAAATTTTTAGAGCAATTTTTGTGAAACCATCAATAAGTCAAAAATTCACCTTATCTTTGAATGTGAGTTCCATCGTGGAGCCAGTGCAGTGTAGGCAGCTCAAAATACCAATGGAAGTGTTTGATAAGGATGTGGCTAATGAACGCATTAGCCCATGTGGCTAATGATGGTTTGAGAAGTTCCATTCTGGTGATTTTAATCTTGAAAATGAGTCATGTGGGTGATCTGAGACCAAGGTGGATAATGATAAGCTGAAAGCTATAGGGGGAGCAAATCCATCTCAACCTGCTCATGAATTAGCAGCAAGATTTTACATTACTATTCCAACAATACTGGACCATTTGAAACAAATCAGACGAGTTCCACATGAATTAAGTGAGCATCACAAGAGAAATTATCTAGAAGCTTTCCTTTCTTTGCTATCATGACATGAAGGTGAGCCATTTCTATACCCTGTTGTTACATGTGATGAAAAATGGATTCTTACTGACAATCGCAAGCATTTGGCACAATAGTTGGATAAAGATATAGTACTGAAACACAGCCCAAAACCGAATATTCATCAAAAAAAGCTAAAGGTGTCTGTTTGGTGGTCCAGCTCTGGTATTATTCACTACAGCTTCATGAAACCTGGTCATTCCATTACGGTGGATGTCTACCACAACCAACTGGACAAAATGATGAAGATGCTTGTGATTAAGCAGCCAAGATTGATTAGTAGAAACAGGCCAATCCTCTTGAATGGCAAGGCTTGACCACAACAGACAAACAACACTGCTCAAACTACAAAAGCTTGGACTAGGAAACTCTCTGTTATCCACCGTATTCACCAGATCTTGCGCCAACTGAATACCAGTTATTCCAGGCTTTGGGCTACTTCTTGCAAGGAAAAATATTCAATTCTCAACCAGCTGTGAAAAATGCCTTTTGTGATTTCATCACCACTTGCTCTCTAGGCTTCTTCACTGCTGGCATAAGCAAGATACCATTAAGATGGCAAAACTGTGTCAATAGTTTAGGTGCATACTTTAATTATACTGCTTCTTGTTTGGGATATAATAAACTTTTTATTCACAATCAGACATTTTATATTTAATGACCTTCATGGTACAATACTGAATAGGAGTGGTGAGAATAGAAATCCTTGCCTAGTTTCTGATCTTAGGAAGAAAGTAATTCATCTTTCTCCATTAAGTACTATGTTAGCTGTATGATTTTCATAGATATCCTAAATCAGATTGCAGATGTTCACTTCTGTCCCAAGTAGGCTAAGAGTTTGTATCACAAATTTGATGTTTAATTTTGTCGAATGCTCTCTTTTGCATCTATTAATATGATTATGTAACCTTTTTTGTTAAGTCTGCTAATGTGATTTTGTGCACTGATTTTAGAGTACTAAGCTAGTACTGGAGGAATGATGTGGCATTTCTAATATCTGGGAATTTTCCCAGGATACACCACACATGTCATTATTATTATTATTTTTATATATTGCTGAATTTTACTTACTAATATTTTGTTGAAGATTTTTCTATGTTCAAGAAGGATATTGATCTATAATTTCCATTTCTTGTGTTGTCTTTGTCTAGTTTTGATATCAGGGTAATGCTTCACAAAATAAGAGGAAATACATTTCCTTCTTTTCTAACTCTATAACAGTGATTGTTAAGAATAGATGTTATTTCTGCCTTAAATATTTAGTAGAGTTCACCAGTGAAATTATCAGGGCTTGGAAATATTTTTAAAGGCTTTTAGTTATGAACTAAATTTTTCAATAGATATAGGATGATATGTTTTCTACTTCTTTTTAATTCAGTTTTGACACTTGTAATGTGTATTGGGTTCGTGATAATACTCCCTCTTTCATTCCTGATGTTAATCATTTTTGTCTTCTCTTATTTTCTTGGTCACTCTCATCAAAGGTTTGCCAATTTTATTTATTTTTTTAAAAAAGAAGCAGCTTTTGGTTATATTGGTTTTTATGTTTTCAATTTCATTCATTTCTGCTCTTTTATTTGCACTTTTTCTACATTTCTTTAGGTACAAACTTAAATTATTGATTTAAGACCTTTCTTCTCCTCTCATATAATTTTTTTTCTTTTTGACTTCCAGTGGGAAATGGAAGATATCATATAAACTTTTAATGCTATAAATTTCACTCTAAGCACTGCTTTACTGATTTTGCATAAATTTTAGTTGGTTAAATTTTTAGTTTCATTTTGCTCAAATCATTTCTAGTTTCCTTTGAAATTTTCTCTTTGATCCATTGATACTTAGTAATGTTTTATTTAATTTTCTAATATCTTGGGATTTTTCCATATATGATTCTGTTATTGCTTTCTAGTTTAATTTTATTATGATCAGAGAACATACCTTCAATAATTTTAATTCTTTTAAATTTAATGAGGTTTGCTTTGTGACTCACAATATGTACTATCTTTATGAATGTTTTATATGAGTTTGAAAATAATGTGCTTTCTGCTATTGTGAGATGGAGTGTCCTATAAATGTCAATTAGGTAAAGTTGATGTTAATCATGAATGTCAATCAAATCTTACATATGCTTTTTGGGTTTTTTTTTGTTTGCTTTTCTTCAACACTTTTTCTCCTTTTATGACCCATGGATATTATCCCACTGGTCCCTAAAGCTCTGTTTCTCTCTCTCTCTCTTTCTTCCCTCTCTCCCTTCCTCCCTTTTTCTCTTCCTCTCATCCTTTACACTGGATAATTTGTATCACTCTATCTTCAAGTTCACTGACTCCCTTTCTCACCTACTTTCTGCTATTAAAACCCTCCAGTGATATTTTAAATTCCCATTATTTATTTTTCTGTTTTATAATTTTATTTTGTTTTATTTGCTTGAGGTTCTTGTTTGTTGTTTTGTTTTCTGGTATAGCTTCTATTTCTTTTCCAAAAACACCATCTATCCTTCCATTCTTTTCAAGAATGTTTGCCATTTCTTGTTGGAGCATGGTCATAATAACTGCCTCAGAGGCTTTTTCTGATAATTTCAACATTTGGTTCATCTTGTAGCTGGTGCCTGTTGATTTCCTTTCCCCTGTAGATGCTCATATTTTCCTGATTTTCTGTGTGGGGAGTAGTTTGGGGTTGTATCTTGTATATTTTGTGGTAGTAATAAACCACAATATTTATTATGTTATGAGACTTATTATATTATATTATAATATTATATTATGAGACTCCAGACCCTACTTAAATCTTCCGTAGAACGTTGATTTTTGTTTTGTTTTATTTAACAGACAGTTAATACATATCCTGGCCCATTTTCTGTAGGCTGTCTTTTCAACATCAATTTAGTTTTCAAAGAATTTTCATTGATATCTGGTTTTCCCAGTGTGTGAGCCTTGCAGATTTCAGATTGAAACCTGGGTAGTGGTCGTCACTGCAGTTCAGTATTCAGAGCTTTTGCTGAGCTGATTCCATTTAGTTTCATGCATGAACAGCTTAGTGCTTTGTCAAGGACTTTAAATGTAGATTCAAATAGTCACTTTCTTTGGCTACTTATTTTCCATTATCACTTTCCCCAACCTAGTTTTGAAGGCTTCCTCTTTCTGGTGTTCCCGTTAGGAATATGGGAAGTTAGCCTCCCCACACTGATGTCAGGGTTCTGCCTTTTAACATCTGCCTCTGCTACACCAATCGGGAGGGTGAGGGGTTTCATCTTTCTACTGACATTCTGAAGGACCATAGGGCGAGGAAACTTTACAGGGCTCAATCTCATCGTGTTTATTACTACCACAGTGGTGGGAGGTTAGGGGGTCCTAATTCTTTGTTGCCACTCACTTGGTGTAAGGTGAGGAGAATCCATAGGGCTCCTCTCCTCAGGATTAGCCATAGTATTCTGGCGGGGAGGGAGAGGTGTTGAAAAACAAAACAAACAAAAAATAAACAGGAAACTCACTGCCAGATCATTTCCCCAGTCCTGAGATCCTTGTCCAGTCTACCTTCTTTTATCTACTTTCAATCTTATGTTAGAAAAGGAGCTCATGAAATTTCACTCCAAAATAGGACTCCTTGGTATAAATAATATTTTGAATTAAAGGCCATTTGAGATCAAAAAGGACTAGAAGGGGCTTTCCCTTTATTTGCATAAAGTGGACTGACCCAATCAAAAGATCAAAGGGGCAATTGACTTCCCTTCCTCTCCCTGTGATCTCAATATATTTCAGGAAAGAAGAGTAAGAATGCAACCAGGCCTGGCCCAAATGATTTAAATATAATACTCGACTCTCAGACTAATTTAATTAGCTCTGGTTAATTTAATTTGCAAAGAGAATCATTTACAAGTCAGTCTGTTTCCTCCATCCATTTGTCTTCCCTAGCACCATTTATCACCCCTAAAAAGAATTACCTGTACTCTTCATTTCCCCTCCCCTCTAAAAAGACAGATATAAAAACATCTGAACTTCATTGGGATACTAGGTAATCATTCTGTGATTCACCCCATGTGCATGGTAAATAAAGCTTTTTTTTATTAATCTCCCTTAATTGTGAGATGGTCTTTCAGGGAAAAGGGCAGGTTTCCCCTCACCCCTACATTAGTTACTTAATGTATTTTTTTCTGGGGCTTTTAGTTGTAGTTTGTGGAAGAGCTAGGGTAGAGCATGCTTACTCCATTGTGTCTAGAATCAAAGTCTCATTTTTAAAAATTCCTAAAATGTGGATAACAGAGAGAAAAAGGAAACCTATTGATAAAGAAGACCCCATCTATTACCTGGCGCATCAGCCACCAGAGACCCCACCCTTCCCCTCAGAAAACCTTCATCCACCTAATACTAACCTATTACCTGGCTCAGCCACCTGAGACCCCACCCCTCGGACCACCCTAACCTAATAAAAGTGGGAAAAACCTGGTATATGGAGCTCAGAATTTGGTGGCGAGACCCCTCTGAGCCAGCTGGCAAATAAACCTTGATTGTCCAATTCTCTGTGTGCCGCTCAGTTTGTCCTGGGAACCACCCACTGTAACACTTGTTGTAACACTATCTCATAGGAGTATGTGTAGCAAGAAGAATAAATAATAGAATATGTTTGGCAAACTAAAACACTAAAAGTAAATTATTAGAGGACAGGGAGGACACTTTTTTCTAATCCTTCTGTATCCTTTTATGTAACACACTAGGCTTCTCTCTTCTTCCTTACTTACTGTTCCCTAAGGAATTTTTGGTGAGCTAAAACAATTGGTGAGTTTGGAAGGAAAAGCGGGGCATATACTGCCCAGCCACATTATCTCCCCTCTCCTTTTGCCCACAGAGAGACTGTTCTCAATTTCTCCAAATCATATGATAAATTTAGTGGCAAAAAAATAGCTTTGTCCCTAAAGGAGGGGCATGTGTGGTAAGGTATAGTCCTTACTTTGACTTTTTGGGTAAGTCTCACTAATTCTGGAGTTCAATATTGAGCTTGCTTATAGATATAAACTGCATTGTTCAATTTCAGAAAATTACATTGGCTATTTTGATCTCCATATGATTTATTCCATTTTATTTATTAGCTGGTTTGATACACCAGCGAGAAAAAAAGCAGGGGGCGGGGATTGCCAAGCCTTCTTAAAGACTCCAACATACACTAATAAAGAAAAGCTAATTTACTCTTTGAAGTAGCTCCCTTTCAATAAAAAGCTACCACAGTTATTATATGACTATAGGGCATGTTCCTTAACACCTTATTGTTAAGGTGTCTAGTTCACCTTTTTATCCCTAGTGCTTGCATATTGCAAAGCACGATGAGCACATAGTAAATACCCATAAGTGACCGTCAAATAAACAAATAAGTGATTCAAGAAGTAAAAGAATTCCAACATACATAATGTTAGATGTACCATTCATAGGAACAACATTCTTATTTTAATGGTGATGTTTCTATCTCAGTTCACACTTCCTCAATAGATGTAAGACATCTGGGAATATTTATTCTAACTCAATTAAAAGACTTATCAACTCATTTAATCTACATAAAACTCCTCTGAGGTAGGCACAATTGTTATCTATATTTTACAAATAAAGAAAGTGATGAGCAGAGGGCACAAGTGACTAGTCAATGGTCAGATAGCTAGTAAGTGACAGATCTGTGATTCAAGTCTTGAATTTGGCTCTGGAGTCTGTGACTATATTGAGCACACCAGAACACCTCTCAAGACAGATCTTACATAGCCTTCCCAACAACTTATTTGTGTGTCACCTAACCCTAGGCTTACAGTTAACAATCTCATCTCTCAGTCCTCCAACAATACTCATCTTAAAACCCAGCGTGGCCAAATCAATCACACCATCACTCCCATGCTTCTACCAATCAGGGCTATACAACCAGCACTCCCTTCACAAATTATTAGTCTCCCCTAAAGGATTAACCTACTCCCCCTCCCACCTTATCAGCCCTGTCGCAAGCCTATTAACAATGCTTTTTTCTCTTCAGGTCTTGCCAGTTAAGAATAGGACAGTAATTTGAGGGCAAATAGCCAGTTGAAAGGGAATGATAAACTATATGGCTAATGCAACAGTAGAGAAGTTAGATCACTTTAAATATAATGCCTTACATCTTTCAATACCATTTTTCTTAATGTAAATACCTGTACACTTACAAATTTTGTGTGTCATTCATTACAGAAAGCTATAACTTTTTGACCTGCTATCAAGGTCAAAACAAAGATGTAATAGGTTAAAATGAAGCCATTAATAGAAGTAACTCAATCCTAATAATTTGGTCATTTTTAAAATTAACATATGCAAAATGTAAATCAGTTTTAAATATTTTTAGAAGGATTCTGGAAAAATAAAAGGCAAAATTAATCCAGAAGCAAAATGTAGAAAATATGACTTCATGTGGACCATAGACTCTAGATAAGCGCTGACATTTTAAAGGCCTAAATGTTTTACCATTCAAGTGCCATAGTATCTTATCATAGTGTATCTATGTTATCTGTTCCAACAGTTCTCAGACTTTGGTATGCACCAGAGCACATTTTGGGCGGTGGGGCAAAGAATGTTAAAAATACTGGTTCTTGAAGCCTGGCCCTGACTTACTGAATAAGAATCCTTTGAGGGTGGAGTCCAAGCAAGAATTTTTTAAGAAGCTTTTCCAATGATTCTAATGCACACACAGTTTGAGAAACACTACTACATACCTGACTTTCATGTCTGAAAGATCCAGGAATAGATGGGTGCGTAGGAAATTTCAATCAATTAATCTTTATAATATCTCTATTCTATTATCTCTATCAAACATATATATCTCTATAATATCTCTATTCTATTGACTTTCTGCTAGATTGAGAACATTAAACATTTATTCATATTCACCTTTATTTGGATTTTCTACTACTTAAATATCCCTTTAGAGAAATGTATAGGGTTAGTTCCCCAAAATAAAAATGTGTTTTCCCACATCCCTTCCTGGAACAATATAGCATACAAAAGCACAATTATAATTCTAAGAGTCTGGTTCTGTGTGATATAGATAAAGGTACTATTTCAATCAGATATGTCTCTGTCTTTCCTGCTAGTTGTAAAATCACAACCTATTTTGTCAATTTATTGTCTGGGTGTGTGGGTGTTTGTATATATATGTATGTGAATACAGAAGACATTTTAAAAGATTGGCAATGAGAGAATATAAAATGCTTTCCTTACCATGTAGTCCTTGGGCTTTTTATATAACATTGACTAAACTTCAATCACTAAATAAACAAAAAAGCTGCTGAAATCATAGAAGTGCTTAAATATGTCATGTGCATTTGCTTCAAAAACATCTTTAATAGCTCTATTAATACTTGTCAATCATCATGTGTTCTTGATCTTCTTGGTTTTTTTAAACATAATTTCCAGTTACTTCTTGAAGTCTTTTCTCTTACCTTCAGTATATTCTACATAACTTCACATTTTCCACACTAAAATCAAAATTCCTTTCCATTTGATTTGTCTTCAAATGCCTTCACTTGCTAAAGCTGCTACTATAATTCACAAAATATTCAAATTCAAAATTTTCTTGTCAATTGTTGAATCAAAACACTCACCTGAATGCTTTTTGGATAATTTTCCTGTATGTTTATTTCTGCCAATGCATTTGGCAAACCATTTCAGAATGCCTAATGATAAATTACCACCTGTCTAAAGAAGTCATGCTGTTTGAAGGGTTTTTCTAAGCCTAACTCCTTAAAGCCAAATGTAACAGATTCATTTAACATTTCTTCAGAAAGAAGAGAAACATAAACACTGCAAAACTAAGCTATTAATATGGTCTACGCCATATTAGTATCTCAAGATATCTTACAATGAATTTTCTGAAAGCAATTGTATTCATTCAAAAACAGAAACGGAACTTAAAAAGAGAAACTTGAAGAAGAGAGACAGAGCACGAAACTTCCAAACACAGTATTAAGTGCATGCAATCAGTTACAGGTCATGGGTTAAAGAACTTGTGTAACACACAGAAAATGTACAATTTTCAACCCCATAGACTGTCATCACTACAAGGAGATGAAATAAAAACAACAAGTTTGTTTTCAATCTCTGCCTAGTGTCAGGGAGAGTAACCCCAGTGGCAAAAGCAGTCACACAATTTCTGTGCCCTGGCAGCATCAGAAGGTGTTGAAATTTAGGTGCTGTGATCAAGGCAATGCCTTTAATCCTGCACTGACGTTGTCTAGATTCAATAAATTATCAGTTATGAATCAGTAAAAGGCAAGAAGGCTTAAATGATGTTGATAGTCATAAGATCCTGTTCCTAGAGATCTACCTCAACCCTCCTAGGTAAATGCACCCACAGCTCCATTCTAAGAAGTTCCCAGATAAAGAGACAAAAATCCTTTTTTCATGACATGTTCCTAATTCTTTAGGTTTAGCATTTTCCATTGTACTACTAGATTCCCTATCCTAACAACAGTAGTCAGACATAGGGTACACATAGTTATCACAAATATGTCATCATTTAACTGCCCTGATTCATCAAGAATCTAAATAATGAAACAAAAGAAAATTACTGAAGCATATGGGATCAGTTAAAATGACTGTAGAAAATGAATGACGGAGTACTTCTTGGAGGCTAGTAGAGTGAGAGACCAACCATGATTATCCTCTCCTTTGTCAGGGCAGATTCTGTCTGCCAGGTTAGCATTCCACAAGGAAAAGAAATGCAGGCTGTGTTCAATCATAACTCAGCTATCACAGTCTTCTTTGAATGGAAGAAAGCAATCTGAACACGACAAATATATTTTAGGAAGAAAATGTATTGTTTATGGTCTCCTTCCTGCTCCAAATACTAGAACAGAGAAAGGATAAGGCTTTTGGGGAAGCTGTCACTTGTATGTTATTGCTTCATTATACAAATCAATAGCAGCTCAGTTGTGAGTAAAACAGATGCAGGCAGAGACTATGAAAAGTCACCTGGGCCAGCTGGTATAGATTTTAGCAAACTGATTTGCTGGGTTTCCATGCAAAGTCCTAAAATAGATCATTTAAAAATCCATTTAAATCCCTCTCCTCTGGCAGAGGGGTCAAAGCTTCTGGTGTTTGATTTCCTGATCACTCTTCTCAGCTGAACTCTAATATGCCTTGAAGAAAAACTGCAGTCATTATTTATATTTCACCTGTGAGAACTAAATAAATATTTACTAACAAAGAATGCTGATACATACTTTAGATATAGATTTTCCTACAGTTTTCTTGTCTACTTTCAATTTGGTGGGTCAGATTTGTGTGGTAAGATTTTTATGAACCTCCAGTCATCCTGGAAAATTTCATTCAGTCATAGAAAGGGAAAAACTGGATTTAGCTAGGCACACACTCTATTCTATATCAAAGGAGCCATAGCTGAACGTCCTTGACTATTGGAAATATTCCCTTCCAATGGCATCAACAGGGTAAGTGAAGTTTCCTAACTTCAGTTTTTAAATTGTTGACACTTAGCTGTTTATGCTAAATTTTCTCAGTAAGCTAATGCCCCCATCCCTTTGTTCTATTCATAGCACCTTTTAGGTCTAATTGAAACCATCTTTTCCAAATCTCCACAGAAATATTTCTTCCCTTAAAATATGCCTCTTCCAGAAAATGTTTCCTACGTACCACAATAGCCTTGTCGCTTTTGGGAACTCCAGAGGTGCCTGAATTAAAATTCCTCTAAATGCTCTCCAAAAATGTACTCATTCATTGTGGCAAATTGTATATACCACAATGGCTGCAAGATCCCCAATCCCACATGCTCTTCTTATAGTGTGACCCTGACAGTCCTCCCATGGTAATGGGGGTTGGGGAGGGTGCATCTTCCCTTGAAGCTGGGTGGCCTGTGACCATAGCTGAATTGACTCTTTAAGTGCTTTCCAACACTAGATCATAAAAACTTAGCTTTCACCTGGTTGTCTCAGGAAGTTGCTCTGTAACAGAGGGCCACCATCCTATGACAAGAAGCCAAGCAGTCCATAAAGAGGCCCATGTACACAGGAACTAAGACCCTGGCCCACAGTCCAGTTGAGCTCCCAGCTCATAGCAAGCACTAACTTGCTAATTATGTGAGTGTGCTATCTTGAAAATGAAACTTCCAGTCAAAATTTGAGCCAACCTAGCTGATGCTGCATGAAGCATAGATGAGCCTTTCCTGAGAACCCCAACCAGTTGCGAATTTATACACTAAATAAACAGTTGTCATTATTTTAAGCTACTAAATTTTGAGGTGGATTGCTATACCGCACTTACTAAAAATTAAGAAATGGATATTTTAACTATGATGTATTTGCATATTTGTGCCTGTGCATGTGTGTATGTTTATGTGTGTGCACCTGCGTGCATTTTGAAGCCAAGTACTGAGAGTGCTAAAAAGGGGAATACATTACTTTTTCTTAATCACCGAATATAGCAGTTGTGAATCTATTTTCTAAAATCAACCTAATGCTGATCTCATGCCCCCATCCCATTTAACTAATGAAAAATTCACACTCATTCTTTGGGGGATCTCCCCCGATGTGCCATGATCTGAGAGTTGTCATCAGTGCCAACGACTACAATAGCTATCTTGTGGATGAAACAAATTGTTGTTTATATAGGTGGTACATCTATTTTTATACATACTAGAATTCTTTTCTTCATTGAATTATTTACTCATTTATTTTATAGACATTTACTAAGAAGTTATTATGTGTTTATTGTGCTTGGCGCTATGCTAAGCACTGGGTATAAATAGATGAACTAGACGCCTTCACAATCAGGTGTTAAGAACATACCATATGTTCATAAATAACTGGGGTTCTGTCTCCAGAAGTAACCACTGTTTTACCACACAAGATTTCTTTAGGTTTGGTTACTCTACCATCTCTGAGCCATGCTCAGAATATTTAGTGAGTCTAGAAGCCCCTAAACTTAGGGTCAAACTTCCCAGGTACCTTACATAACACCTTCCCACACAAATCAGTATTTCAGAAAAAATATCCTGCCCATATGATAATAGCAGATGAATATTTGTTGAGCTTACATTCTGCATGCCAAGCTTTAGTCTAAGTTTTAACATGTGTTATCGTCTCATTTAATTCTGCCAAAGCCCCATAAGGTAGATATAACTATTCCTATTTTTCAGATGAGCAAACTGAAGCACAGAAAGATAATCTGTTCAGAGAATCTAGTTATTAAGTGGTAAAGCTAGGAATTGAACCCAGAAACTGTCTGTAGAGGTATTCTCAAATACTAAGCTATACTGCTCTGTTGTCTTATGAACAAGTAAGTATTTGGAACTTTCCACCAAATGTATTATGTTTAACTTTTATGTTTAATTTTTGACTAATGTAGATTGTGAGACCGTAAGTCAAGAGATCATGATTTTCCACATTCTTCACAATACAAAATGCTATGTGCTCACATTAAAATTGTTCCTTTAATTTTATCTTACAAAAATATATTCGTTGTAAGCAAGTGGTGAAAGAAAGGCAATCATCTAGCTCAGATCACATAGTGGAAGGCAGCTAAACAAACAATATATTCCTAGAGGTCATTACTGAATCTAGGTCTTATGCCCTTTCCCATCTCTCCCCCTCTACTTGTTCCTTCCTGGACTTGCTAACTTGGGCAATGTTACCTTCTTAGAGAAGATGAAGAATATACAGTGGCTTTTTCTTACCTATAAAATCAAAGCCAAGTATAGAATTCAAATGCGGAATTCAACTGGCCTCATTTCTCATTACTCCTACTACACATTTCTAAGCTATTCCATGCTCCCAACATATGACCTAAATTGTCACACCTGTACATTTCTTCATGATGTTCTCCATCCTAATCACCTTCTTTCAGGCCTTTCAATGTTGTCCACCTTATTTTCCTTTGGAAGGGACTTCCCTACCAAAAGCACATCATGGCCAGTATCTCATAGGCCTTTCTCTTAGATAAAAGTCCTGGGCCCTCCCTCTGTTCTAGCCTCTGTGACTGCCTCTGCACATTTTATGCTTTTAGTCAATCCTAACTTTCTAGCTCTGTCTTAAGTTCTTGACCCATCTATTGGACTGCTTACCCTTGGACATATCTGCAATGGCTTCATCATTTCTGTCAGCTTTCTATCTTGGATCTGGTTTACACTTGTGCTCTGGCTCCATCCAGCCTCCAAGAGTCTCCCAGTAAAGTGGTTTTAACCTGGTTGCATGTAGGATTGAATAAATCTAAACCATATTATTTTCCTTCAAGGTCCAGCTCAAAATGTACCTATTCAGAGAAGCCATCTCACATATTCCACCTTGCAATAATCATTCCTTTACAAGGCATCCTATCACTGCTTACTTACATTGCCTAACATTCTCTTTTGAGCTCATTTGGATACTTTTGATATTGTTCAGTAGTCATTATGAGTGCTTGTCTTTTTTCTTTTAACAGACTGTATTTTAACAGCATAGACAGGTTCTTCTACTTTTCATGCTTTGTTTGCTTTTCAACTTTGAGATAAAATAGCTTCAGTTTAAGCACAGATGTTCCATACCTGCCTACTGAGTAGAACAAAATAAAATTCCAGATCACAAAATTCTGGAATTTAATGGCCCTTTAAATAGTCAGTCTTGGTGTAATATTCAACAGGTGGATAGCAGAAATGGCAAAGGGGACTATTAGAATATTCAGGAGCTTTTCCCAATTATAATTTCTTCAAAATTCTAATACACCTGAAAGGTGCCTCTATCATCATTTCATCGATTATCATTGTCATAGTGAGGTATTGTTATTGATGGAACATCTACCTATCAGAAGGATTGGAGGAGAAAAAAGTTTAAAACAACTACACTATTACAGCCATTGAACAAACTGTCTTTACACTGAAGTTTTCTTAGAAAATGCTTATGACTTACTTTTAAAAATTTTCATAAATCATATCAGTTTTGGACCAGGTGTCTGTACAGTTGTACAAATCAAGGACAATGACCCAAATAATATTGTTTTCACAAGTTGTAACAATAATGGGATTTTGGCTTATCTAATTCTGGTATAAAAATTTTCTGTAGAGACACACAAATTGGGAACAGACAGATATCAAATCTATTTGCCCTACATGATCCCCCCAGATACAAATTTAGTCCCCTTTGAAATATGCATTGATATGAATAGCTTACTCTCCTGTAGCACTTAGTCAATTAATGTTTTGTTTGGTTTTATAAGAATTCAGTAGGCAATATAATGCCAAGAGCTTTCTACTTCAAAACAGCAAAACAGCCACCAGGCTCTTTCAGGGACATGATCTCATGAAATCCTCATTAAAAACCATCAATGATATGATATGCTAATATCTTCCTTTTTTAGATGAGGAAAACAAAGATGAATAAGTTTAAATAAGTAGCCAAAGTTATACAGTAGTAATGGCGAAACTAGGATCCAATAAGTCTTTTAAATTCAGGCTTAGGCAGATATTTCACAAGTACTTATATAATTACATAACGTTTAGAATTAGATAACTTATAGAATGAGATATAGACTTTTGCTTCATAATTTTACCTTTAAAATGAGATCAAATTTTAAGTTAAGATGAATGGTAGCTTTTAGAAAAGAGGCTATGGGATTACTACTTTCATATAGAAATTTTAGTCAGAGATTCTTTTTGAGTATCACGGGCCAAGTAGGAGTTTTGGTACTAAATGCTGGTTGAAATATGGTTTTGTTGTTTTAAAATTTTTTACAAGCATTACAACTCTGCTTTCTTCCAAATGAAAGGAGAGCTATAAAGGCATATTTCTCACACTAGTTATTAAAAACCCTAGTTGCTATTTCATTACTCTTTTGGAAACGGATCTACCGTGTTGTTCACCAGAAGTGTTACCATCACAATGATCCAGTACTGCGTATTTTCACAGACATCTCAGAATCAGAAAGGTGATTATAATTAGGAAAGAAGTCAAGCTCACATTAGATATAATTTGTGATTGAATTTTAGAATGTTAAATTCATTTAAAATTATGCAACTTGTTCAAAGAATTTTGTCATCTGTTTTGAGGTTTTCTTTTCATGTAGGCTATTGCAGCTGCTATTAAAGTAGCTATTGGTGGGCTTCTGACCAACTATAGGACTGATTTTAAGGCAAAGGCATTTTGGGGGAGTGGAGGGAGGAAGATCCCAATCAAAGCCCTTCCCTAAACCCCAGCACTGTGAACCAGGAGGATGACATCCATACCTGTGTCTGAGATAGTTTATCACAAAGGTTCCATGATGGGGGCAGTGCTGTAATTCTTTATAGCTGGCAGAAAATAGATCACGAAATCTGTACCAATCGTCTCTTCCACATACAACAGCGGTCCTCGTGTCTTGAATTTGCAAAAATAAAGAACCACATTCCTTGATCACACGGCCCAGTGGTTTGAATCTTTCAGTTTTGTTGTTCTTTTCTTTTGTCTTGCAAGAGGCCTTGTCAAATCAGAATGAAAAGAATGTTTTGAAGCGTGAGAAAATTTAAATTTCTTATTTAAAGCCTGGAGTTCATTAGCAGGAATATACTCACTTATTTCAAGGGTCACTGGGTTATACAGAAGATCCTGTCTTTCTGCTGCCCAAGTCTCAAACCTTTCACCTGAAAACGGTTTAGAAATGTCCTTAGTCTATTAGCTTTCTGTGGGGCCTAATTCATCTTTGTTGTACCTGTCTCCTGACCCTGTCAAGTGGAGGGCCTTGCTTTGATTATGTGCTATCTCTTTCTTCTTGATCACTTTTCAGTAAAGTAATTGTCTTCGTTTAATTGGCTGTAATGATTAAAGGTTTGTTTATATTACCCTGCAATATTCTTTTGTTAATCACACTTAGGTTAACTATTTTATAATTTATAGCCCAATACAGAAATAGTCTTTTTAACTGGACCTTTTTTGTTGTTGTTGGATTATTTTTATTGCATGTGTGTTAAGATTAAAATCTAAATTCTGGCAAATAAGTGAAATTGCCTTTTCTTGATAGTACACAGACTTGCAACAAAGAGATTTTATATTGCAATACTGAGAGGTAGAATGTAATGAACAGAGACCTCAAAGAGCAACAGACCTGGGTTTAGAGTCTGCGTCAGGATTTACCAGTCCTGGGACATTTCTGAACTTAAATTTTCGTATCAGCCCTATGCAGATTACCTGAAGATTACTGTATGTGTATTAAGCACAATATTTAATCTAACATTAGCTATTATTTGCTTTAGCTTTGTCACTAACCAGGTAAGTCATTTTGAGAGAGCTTTATAATTTCTCTGTTTCAGGTACCTCTGATTAATAAGAGTGCAAGAGTAGATAATTTCTGCTTTTTCTGTCAAAACTCAGTTAATGAGTAAACGTTCTCTATTGGTTTTTTGTATAATTTTACATCAGCCAGAGTTTTTTCCTGATAAAATTTTGCTGGTGAGTAGTGATGACATTAGTTGGAATTTGGACAGTAATGTGAGGATATGGTGACAAAAACAAAATGATCAGTAAAAAAAAATTTCAATATGGAATGTTGAGATAAGAACCATAGCAAAAAAAAAATCATATTTAGAAAAAAAAAACAGACTAGTATTTAAATCATTTGTTTAAAAAACTTGTATTATGATTCCCTATCAGATTAAATGCATAATCTTGGAAAAATTACTACAAAAGTTTATTGACCTGCTTAATCTTAGCTTAATCAATCTACAGCAAGGAGTACAGCAACACCTGCTACCTACCTAGTACTCTGAGTTCCCATGAAAAAAAAGGAAACTAAATACATTAAATATAATCATCTCTATACTTGTCAATTATTTCTGTTTACAACACATTTATAATATCTGTTTATCTTCTTTCAGGGGAAACAAATTTAAAAAATGACTCCTAAGATTTGTCTCTCATCAATAGTAGCAGGTTTTATTTTTTAATTTGTTTTTACTTTGGTATTGCTATACTATTTTTCCAAGTATATTTTTCAAAAACAGCTTTATTAAGTCATAAATCATGTTTAATAATTCAAACCATAAAGACAGCAGCCAAAATTTAAAACTAGAGAACATACACTTGTTCATTTACAAATGCATCAGAGACATGGATACCCTTTCTCCTGTTTGTGAGGGGTGAGGACAAATGAGCAGAAAAAATGCAATGCTAAGTGCTTGTATAGATGTTTCCTTATCCGAAAACTGTATTCTAAATTTGTAGTAAATAACTTTTATGTGAAAATCAGTATTATAAATGGGCCTGGAGATATGACTAACTAGGCTCCAACTAATAGTTTTTCTATGATAGAATAGCTCATCCTGAAACATCTTAAGAAACATTAACAATAATAAAGTTATTAATAGCAACATTAATATCTACATTCTTGAGAGCTTTTAATAATAGGCTCTATGACTCAAAACTCTGCGTACATTGTGTCTTGCCTTTCTTGTATTAAATTGAGAAAATACATATCTAAATATAGATAAAGTTTAGATAATTTGAAATTTTATATAATAGCTGGAACTCATTTATAATGGTCAATTAGTTCAATTAACTCCATGCTCTCTAAAATGAGAAATCAACCACTTTTCAGGCGACTGAAAGTATCAAAGCATGACTGACTTTAGAAAGGTGTCCCATTTTACTCTGAGCACTGAGTATGACCTTTTATAAAATGTTTAATTCTAATTTGAGATCCTCAGCAAACCACACTTCTCCAAGGTTGGATTTTTACCTGTCAACTCCAAGGCTGCCTTGAGGATGTTTGCCACCACTCTTGCAGCTCATTCTATTCCCTTCCCAATTGCATCCTTGCAACAGTACAGTGCCCTGTTCCAGGCAAGAAAAGAAGAAAACAAACGTATTGGTCCCTTTTCCAATTTTACCACAGTAATGATCAGAATCAGTGCTGAGGATGAAAGAAAATAACCTATGCTACTTTCTTCTTATGCAGATACTTTGCACATTTATTTATATTTGTACTTTTATTTATTATTCTTATATGAATTGGGAAACTGGGACAAGTAGGAAGTAACAACAGGTAATAAATCTGTTTAGGGAAACTCCTAAACTCTTCTTAAACATACTCCCTCCGAGGAAGGTATAAGATGAATTCAAACTCTTATTTCATATACTGCGGAAAGGACTACCTTAGCATCCCAGGACAACACGGGGGAAATGAAATTATTTTGAACTTTTCTTAAATTACTTATCTTTTTTAGGATTCTCAGGAGAACTCTGGGTTCTGTGAGAGTCTGACTAAAGTCTGACAAGGAAGGAACATTACCTTGTGTGACTATGTTTTCAACACAGATGGCTAAAGAACACCAAAGGATCACTTCAGAAGGAAGAGCCAGGTATATTACTAACAAATGACAAAAAGAAACCCAAACACTGGTTACAGACGGAGGAGATGATAGTTGTGTCCTGTCCAAGAATAGTAGCAGCCACCACACCCTGAGGCTTATTCAAATTAGAGAGAAAGTAGCAGAATTTCAACAAGTTCTGAAGAAGAATGAAAAATGAATTTCTAGTCAAAGGTAAAAGAAAATAAAGGGTGCTTATGAGGAGTCTCCACTTGGTTGTAGATATCAGGAGACACTACTCAAAATGATGAAATTGTATGGCTTCCATCCTCAGAGAAGTTAGGGGACAGTTCAGCAAACTGAACACATGAGTGAAATAAACATGAGTTTTGGGAACCACTACTCCAGAGCAAATCCCACTTCAGTCTAATGGAAAGGAAGTAAGAATTCCACCACTGAGTAAAAGTTAAATGCCTCAAAGTTACTTTGCTTTTACTACCTGTTTAGGCTTAAGGATCTCACCATAAAAGCAGCTCTCTATCTCTTTGACAGGCAAGAACTCAACTAAGAAAAACAGTGACATATAGAGAAAGCTATAAAACTAAACACAAGGGAAAGTTATATCAATGTCATCTTGCTACAGGCTTTGGTGAGGTGGCACTTTTTTTTTTTTTTTTTTTTTTTGCCCAGTCCCCTTAGTAGGCCAGGTCTCAGAACCTCAGCATCATCTCCTGCCTCAGCTTGGTTGTTACCCTTGCTTCTGGGAGGCTTCTGCTTCCTAAACCTTGAGAATATCTGGCAGACACAGCTTAGGAAATGACCAAAGCAGATAGGTGGTGATGCGAAGGATGCCGCTGCAGGACAAGAGGGCCGGGGTTCCTGAGGCACTGGGAGCTCACATGACTGCATCTGACATTCCTGATGCATCACACAGGAACCCTCGTCCTGCTGACTCTGTAATCTTTCCTGCAAGTAGAAGAAAGAATTTAAAAGCCAATACACATATATTAAAAAACAAAACAAACAAACAAAAAAAACCCTCTAAACTTTATGCTCTATCTGGGCCCAAGGATCTCAGTTTGTTTCTCAAGTTCCTTATCTCTAACTTCTCCCATTTCAGGTGAAAATCTGTCATTATTTTTTCCTATGGAAAAGTGAAAAGCCCAGGATTTTGCCATCACATGCCTCATCCCCACCTTACTGAGACGATCAGGGTTATCTTCCTGGGCACTGAGTAGGGTATGCATTTTATCTACTACAGTCTCATCTTTTCACTTTGTGGTGGTGCTGAAGGTGACAGAAGAATGGGCAGGCATTGGGCCTGCCTTTTCTTCTTCCTCTTGCTCTTTCTCATTCTTTTTGACCTTACTACCTTCCAAAAATATCTATGCTTCCTGGGAGGGGGTCTAGCTCTCTCCTCTGGACTGGAAGCATGACAAGATCTTGTGAAACCTCAGCCACATAACTCTCAGGTGTCTCCTCCAATGGCTCTGATGATGATTCCAAACTTCTTTTCGGAGTATCATTTTCCCATAGGTGGAACCTATCCTCCGCATCTTGAGTATTTGGTGGTGTGTTCAAGTCATTGGTGACATGTCTGGGAATGGAGATTGGAAATTCTGAACATCTGTCATTGACAAGTTTTTTTGACCCACTATTCTTCTCCCAGCCAGCTTTGCAGGAACAAGGGGCTCAAAACAAAAGGACCAAGAGTCAAATGCTAAAGGAAGTAGTTACTACACTGACTTTTTCTAATGATGTATCCTTAGCTATCATAGATACAGCAGTGTACTGATCTAAGATTTCTCCTCTGGACTTCTCTAAAGGAATTCAATGACCTTCACAAAGAGTCCTCAGGTTGTTCTTCTTGGCCTAGAAGTTCACAGATTTCCTAAAAGGAGAGAGAAAAGTCATTAAGGTAATTGCTCCATAGACAGTGGAGTCTCTCCTAGTCACATATAACCCACACTCACTAAGACTCTGCCGAGTCTAGCATAAATCCCTGGATAGTAACTGTATTTAACAATTTAACAAATTTCTAGATCATTATTTTTAAAAGTAAGGAAATTCTCCAGTAATAAAATTAAGTTACCCAAAGTCTCAAGGGTACTTTTAAGTGCTGGGATTTCTGAGAACTCTGAGGTCCATACAGAACCTTCTATTCTATATTTATTCCTTACTCCATCATGTCCCTCATGTCTTTATTTTGCCTTCACATAGTAGATGCTTCACAAATATTAGTTGACTGTGAATGAATGAATGAAAAAAATACTCTGAAAAAGTTCCTTGGTTTATGGCAATAGAGAATAAAGAAGGATTGGCCGGCCAGGCACAGTGGCTCACACCTCTAATCCCAGTGCTGTAAGATGCTGAGGCAAGAGGATCACTTGAGGCCAGTAGTTCAAGAAGGGCTGGTAAACTTTGCAAGAGGATATCCAGTAGTTTTTGTTTATCCTTCACTGAAGCTAAGAGTGCCTTCATATAGCAAATGTCAATAAAAGTTTCATGAATGAATTAATATATTTGATGTAAGCCACTTAAATCACATGCCAGATTCAAAGGATATTACTTGTCATAAAAGATGGTATCTAAAGACAAAATTTATTTACTAATATACTAACATGGAATTCTAGGCTGGTGCAAAAGTAATTGCAGTTTAGGACTGTAAATTTTAAATCATTATAACTAGGCTCAAACATATCTTCATTAATCAAAATAGGAACCATTACAATCAACACATAGTTGCCAATGAGAAACAAGTTTGTTTATTCCTATAGCATTAAAATCTATGCTTCAGGATTCAATGAACTCTTGGAAAGAATTTTCTGCATCTTGCTGGTTGTGGAAGCATTTTCCATGCAAAAAGTTGTTGAAATGCTTGAAGAAGTGGTAGCTGGTTGATGAAAGGTCAGGTGAATATGGGGGATGAGGCAAAACTTCGTAGCCCAACTTGTTCAACTTTTGAAGTATTAGTTGTGTGACATGTGCTCAGGCTTTGTCATGGAGAAGAATTGGGCCCTTTCTGTTGACCAATGCCAGCTGCAGGCATTCAGTTTTTGGTGCATCTCATCGATTTGCTGAGCATACTTCTCAAATGTCATGGTTTCGCCGGGATTCAGAAAGCTGTAATGGATCAAACTGGTAGCAGACCACCAAACAGTGACCATGACATTTTTTTGTTGCAAGTTTGGCTTTGGGAAGCACTTTGGAGCTTCTTCTCAGTGTAACCACTGAGCTGGTCATCGCTGGTTGTCGTATAAAATCCACTTTTCGTGGCATGTCACAATCCAATTGAGAAATGATTCATTGTTGTTGTGTACAATAAGATAAGACATCAGTTCAAAACGATGATTTTTTTTGATTTTCAGTCAGCTCATGAGGCACTAACTTATCAAGCTTTTTCACCTTGCCAATTTGCTTAAAATGCCAAACGACTGATCATAGAATGGTCAATGTTGAGTTCTTTGGCAACTTCTCACATAGTTGTAAGAGGATCAGCTTCAATGATTGCTCTCAATTGGTCCTTGTCAACTTCCGATGGCTGGCCACTGCACTCCTCATCTTCAAGGCTCTCGTCTCCTTTGCAAAACTTCTTGAACTACAACTGCACTGTACATTCGTTAGTAGTTCCTGGGCCAAATGCATTATTGATGTTGTGAGTTGTCTCTGCTGCTTTAGGACCCATTTTTAACTTGAATAAGAAAATTGCTCAAATTTTCTTTTTGTCTAACCCCATTTCCATAGTCTAAAATAAATATAAAATAAGCATTAAGAAGTCATTAGCAAAAAGACAAAGTGAGAAATGCACATTAAAATGATGTATAACATAACTGTGTTTATTTAAGAATGTATTCTAATATCAAAGGGCAAATTTCAACAATGTTAAAACAATCACTTTTGCATCAATCTAATAATTAGGTTTGGTTCTACCTAGTTAGGAAAGTTTGGTGAAATCTTTAAGAGGGAAAAAAAAAAGCCCATGTAATAAATAAGGGAATGTAGGCTCAAGTTCTATCTGTCCCCTCCATCAAAAGCAACTACAGAGACAGAAACTATAAGAGCATCAACCATAGAAGCCCTCAAAGTGGTAGAAATATGACTAAAAAGGAGAAGTCAGCAAGACAAATTCAAGCCTCTAAAACTCAACTTTGCTTTTCCACGTCATTGGCAATGGCACTAAGCAGGGCCTGCATCATGCTTTGACTGTACTTTACAAGGTTCTACTCCTGAGTCTGGTCTCTGTTCTCTCTATTCGACCCTTCATCCCTCCATAAAGGACCTAGAATGATCTTTCTAAAGGAAATCTGATCATGTCACTCTTCTGTCTAAAGTTCAATTTCCTCATCCCCCAGCAAGATCACACAGGTCCTTTGTGATGTGACTGCATGCCATCTGTACAATTTCAACTCCACCACTCACCCTCAGGTATGCTGCTGCAGAAACAGCCTGCCTGCAATTTCCTGAGAGCACCACAGTTCTTTAAACACTCATTTTTTTACTTGCAATGCCCCTTTCCCTCTTCACTACCTGGCCCAGCTATAGTATCACTTCTTCTAAGAAAATTTAGTTGACTTCCTCTGGCAGAAAAAAATTTAGGTTCTTGCAGAATATTCTGTGCCTACAAAAATCATCTGATTGACTATGATAAGCTGTTTAGACATCTATCATCTTCACTAGGTTTGGAGGTCCCTGAGGGCAGGAATTCATACTCATTATGCGGTCCCTAGCATCTCTGTGGTGCTTAGCACCTGGAAGGTATTAGTTGATGTTTGTGAACTTTAAAATGCTAGTCTCTATAGGGTGTCTCCCATAAGTTGGGCTCCAGAGGCCAATTCTCCCCTTCATTTGGTCCTCTCTCTAAATGAACAATCACTAAATTTGGGAGGACCAAAATGAGCAGGTCTGGCCAGGTACTCAGAGCTATAAATCAAGCTACTATTCCAGAGTCTGTGATGTCAACAGCTGACTTCACTCAGAAGAGAGTTTCTCGGGCAGTGGTTAACACCACTCAGCCCAATTTGTTCCTAGAAGCATTCTTCCACTCACTTCCCCACTAGAATCATAAGAATGGGGAATGCTATCTAAGGAGGTCCTATGGTTATTCAGACCCCTGGCTCTCTGTGTGCCCACTTCCTTCCTATCCCTGCCAGATTTTTCTACCTTCCTGGTAGACTCTCAGCACCCTTGACCATCCCTACCTCCCTGCCCTGGTCCATGTGGAGCCACCTTTAAATCTCAGTGGTCCTTGGATTTCCAGTTTTTACCCGGACTCTGCTATTTCACGTCCATAGGACACACACACAACATCTCCGTTTTGGTGCCCCTACCCTGAGGAAATTCTTCCCCAGGGCTAGACGTGCTTACATGCAAATATGTTGTTCAATTCACATGGTCTATTGCCTGACAAGATGCAAAAGAGGTTTGTGCTACATGAATCTCACTGAATCTGGAACACATGATTTCCCTGAATTTCACACATCAGAAATAATTTGGTATACAATACAAATGAATTTACATGTCACAATCTGAGCCCATTTCTCTCTCCAAACCTGTTGTATTTCAACTGTCTTTGCAATTGATTTTTTCCCATTTAAACATATTACTTTAAGCAGAGCTGAAAGTACTAAAGTCCTTGGATGAATCTGCTGCCTAAGCAGACTCAAAGCCAACTTAGAAGTCCTAAAGCAACAAACTCTTGGCTATTGAACCTTTGGCTAGTCCTGAAGTAGAACTAGAGAAAAATTTTGCTAATCATAATTGACAGCGAAGTGACTATATTTCTTAAAAAGGGGGAAAGAAATGATTGGCATGAACCAACTTTGCTTTTCAGTGACTCTCTAGAGAGTTAAATCATGGAAGCATCAGGCAATAATTTTCTCTGAAGATGACCTTTCATATTAAAAAGAAAGTTGAGGGCTAGTCTCTCAAAAGGTAAGAAAATGAATAATCTGTGAGGGCAACCACTCATTCCTGAGTAAACAGTAAAAAAAAAAAATGTAAAACATCATAGACCATCGCATTACAAATTAAGTGCATTTCCCATGTTTATGATAATGCTGAGAGCTTACCATGATCAGAACTGGGATAGGAGCTCTTTGATATAATTTCCAAAACAATTATATTGATCAACATACTTCAAAATCAGTAGTTTTCTAACATTAGCAAGCATCAGAATCACAGGAAGGGCTTTTAAAACACAGATTGTTCAGCCCTATGCCTAGTGATTCTGATTCATGTAGGTCTTAATCCAAGAGAATTTGCATTTTTAACAAGTTACTGGATTATGCTGCTGGCCTGGAGATTGCATTTTGAGAATCACTAAATTAGGTAATCTCAGTTGCAAGATGAAACACACTGATTCAGAATAGGTAAAAAAGAGGGATTCCTAACCACTTATTATGACCAAACATAAGATATATAGACTCTGAAATGATTATCTGCTGGGTTGTAGGCTATAGCCATGCTGCCCACCACCTACATTTTGGGCTTTTGTAAGGATATGGCCAAAGACAATATTCTTGAAATGTGGGTACTATTGACACTGGGCTTGACAAAAATCTTTCCTCTATGAGGACCTTGACACCCCAACAGCTCCACTTCTAGTTTCACCTACAGGTTAGTTACAAGCTTCGAAATGTGAACATCAAAGACGTTCTCTACTATTTGAAGGCTAGAAATGCACATATAAAATAGTCATAAAATAGTTTTACTTTTCTCAATAAAATAATTGAGTATTATCCCTTTATTAAGTCCCCACTCTTTACTATTAATAAAATTTCAGCATCTCATCTTAAAACTTTACCCCTCTGGGCTGAAAATCAATGCAAAAGAAGAGATGCTATAACTTTTGATTTAGTCTAATAAAACGGTAACAAATAACACACTCAGTGGGTGGTTAAATCTGATAATATTTTGTGCTGAATTTTCTACAGTAATTCAATTAAAAATCCTATTGGCCAGCCACCAAGAAGTATACAAATCACCAAAGTTTTATAGCATTTCATATTTGGTCTTAATATAGCCTATATTAATTTATTTACTAACTTAAATACTTCAAGCACAGTTTCTTCCAGATATAATTTAGGATAACCATTTATATTTGAACTGTTTAAAAATCTCTGTTGGCTCATGTCATTATGGTGCTTAAAATTGTCATTAAAGAGAGCAAAACACTAATCAGAGAGTATATTACAAAAACTGTATCAATATGATCTCTGCAATATGACTGTTTCTTAAAGGCCTGGGGAACCAATTCATGCTGGTTCCCCCCTCTATGCTTTCCTTCAATTAGTAGGGCCCCCAGAAAAGGAAAATTGCCACTCAGAGCAAACTGAAGCCATTCAGAATCATTGAACCATTTGATCACATCTAATACTGCCAGGATTCCTACCCAAAGAGTCAATAATCCTGGGCTCTCTTCAGGCCTTTCTAATGTCAGCCTTGGAACATTCCAGAAAACGTTAGCACTTCCTTGTTTTAACCACAAATTGCACATAACTCTTACAAATTCTTAGTCTATAATTTCTCATAAAACTTTGAGATCCTCTTGTGAAGACAAACGGCAAGAATTATTGGACTTTAAATTGTGATCCTTCAATGTTATATGCACTGCATCATAACTCTATGGCTTTGGTCCCCTCATAAAACTAAACCACGAAGCCATTCTTTTCATTTCAAGCTTAACAGCTCACAGGCCCATGGGTGAAGCAATATAAACACTCTTGAGTAATTTCTCAAAACCAAATCTCTTCTCAGAAACAGACTTGCAACTCAGTGGTATATAATCTCTCCTCTAAACCTGTGAAGTTTAGTTCTCAGGCCACCCAAGAAGAATGATGAGAATCATGTTCATGTGTTTAAGTGGGGCAGGCCTAAGAACTGTCTATAGTTACAGAACTGGGATTTAGTCCCAGCCTCACCACTCTGTTGCCCTAGACAAGTCATTGATCCAGGTGATTGTTTTTTGGGGGGTAAAAGTGAAACCTTAGGTTTACAGAATTTTTTTAAATCTCAGTTTAGAGAATTAGTTTAATGAAAATCACTGGTTCATGACACGCTCTGACCATTGGTCCATGGATGGCCCTCGTTTTTATTTATTGCCATAAATGTGCATTTTTAACATACATACTCTTAGGTATAAACATGAAAAAAATTATGCAAAATATGCACCAGAAATATTCATATAAAAGTCCATAGAGCTACTATTTACAATAGCAAAAACTTGGAAAAAGTCCAAATACCCATTGTCAGGTAGACTCCCACAATGGAATCGTAAACAACAGGCAGATGAAGAAAGTATAGCTACTCACAACGATACGGAGTTACTTAATGTTTCTGAGTCCCTGTTCTAACCTCTTAAATGAAGAAAATAATACCATTTATCTTATTTTGTTCTGAGGATAAAGCAGACAACGTATATAAAAATCCTTTGAAATTACTAACTAATAAATGTCAATTATTTTCCTCCTATATTCTTTATTATTTCTTGCGTTATATATGAATAATTTGAAAACATCATAATTAAAAAGAGGAAAGCAATATAATCTGTAGGGCGCAAATTTGGAGTCACACTGCAGGAGTTCAAATCCCTAATCCAGCAATTGTTTTCTGTGTGGACCCAGGTAAATTAACTTCTCTAAACCTCAGTTTCTCATATGTGAAGTTGGAACAAAATTAAGAGGGCTTAAATAAAGTAACCCAAGTGTTTAGCATACTGCCTGACACACCATAATAAACACCCATGTGATTGTAGTATTATTTTAACAGGAATTCCTCTTACATTTGTCAAGTGCACAGAATTGCTTTCCCCTGTCCTTACTTATCCCTCACTCCCAGCATGAGACACACACACACACACACACACACACACACACACACATTTTTCTTTGCTTTGACCTGCTCTTCAACTCCTCATATCTTTCTTAGGAATGAGAGCAATTAATAAGCACAATAATTAGGCCCAGGGTTTCTACTTTGGACATGAGGACAGAAATAGGCACAATTTAGACTATAGCACCCTTAAATATAAATTTTCTCCAAGAATTTTTCTCAAAATTTCCATTAAAAGTGAAGTTCATTTGAATTTTATTACTTAAAAGAATTGCAAATACAGAAAGGCAACAATTTTCATAGTTCACATAGAGAAATAAAAAGGTATGGGAATAATTCTTTGATTGTAACACAGCCTACCTTGAATAAATGTGATTAAACCATGGTATTTGAAACAAATTTTTTTTTTTTTTTCAGACAGAGTCTTACTCTGTTGCCTGGGCTAGAGTGCCATGGCATCAGCCTAGCTCACGGCAACCTCAAACTCCTGGGCTCAAGAGATCCTTCTGCCTCAGCCTCCCAAGTAGCTGGGACTACAGGCATGCGCCACCATGCCCAGCTAATTTTTTCTATATATTTTTAGTTGGCCAATTAATTTCTATTTTTTTAGTAGAGACGGGGTCTCACTCTTGCTCAGGCTGGTTTCGAACTCCTGACCTTGACCGTTCCGCCGGCCTCGGCCTCCCAGAGTGCTAGGATTACAGGAGTGAGCCACCGTGCCCGGCCTGAAACAAATATTTTAAAGGACATATTTTACATATGTTGAATTTGTTTAGTCTAGCACTTGCCTGGGCAGGTCATAATGGAAGAAGTGGCACCTGAAACAAGACCTGCCCACCAGGGAGGATGGCCTCGCTGCAGGTGCTGGGAGAATGTCCAGTCTGGCAGGCAGAACAAAGTATCTGAGGAACATGGCAGAACATGAGAGTTGATAATGCAGCCAGGAAATTGACATCAAGGAGCAAACATGAAATAGTGGAAGTTCACTCAATATGAAAGCACAGCATGGTGCCAAGGAAAAGCAAAAATGTCCCAAAACTCAGGCAGGCAGCATCAGAAAGCCTATTCCATGATAGTAAAGCCTCAGTCAGCCTGTGGTGTAGGTTTTGGACCCTGGTGGTTAAGAGAGAGAAGGAATAGCATATGGAAGCCTGGGTCTTAGGTGTTCTCAGAGGACCTCAGCAAACCTGGAAAATTCCTAAGACAGAATTCAGTCCTGGGTAATGAGACAAGAATCCAGGTACAAGAACTATAGCACAAGATAGATACTGAATCCAAGGAACAAGAGACATATATGCTTCTAGAAATTATAGCACATGCCACAGGCAGAATAAAAGCCAGACAAACTTGATGCTCAGGAACAAAAGTGTTAGGTTAGAACTCCTGAAATGCCTCATCTCCCAGGTCAAGCCTGGCCACAGAGAGCTTAGAAGTCTCAGCAATCAGACAGTTAGGGTGACAGCAGGGCTGCAGAGACTGGAGACCAGCAAAGACTCAACAATAACAAGATCAGGAAAACCAAGCCTGTAGTTCCAATACTTCAATAAGTATCATTACCCTGAAACTTTCTAAGCAACATAGCAGCACTTATTTTAACCAAATCTCAGCACAACAATCACAAAAATAACTAAGAAAGTCCATGTAAGTTTGTTTTAATGAACTTGACCCATAGTAACAAGATAGGCTATTTTTGCTGCTATGTCCCCTGTTTACAAAAGATGAAAAACAAAGCAACCCTTTCCCTATTTTTCTCTCCTTTTCATTAGTATGTAAATTTAACCTATGAGCATGAGTTGCTTTTCTGAATTTCTTTTCATCTCTTAGATACAAAGACTTCTTTTGGCCTTGTCCTCTCTCTAAAGAACAATAAATGTATCTTTCAGGTCACTGTGATTCTTCTGGGAACAACAGCTTCTAACAGGGCCCTAAAGCATTGAATCTTGATAATAAAAATGCAGTATAAAAGTTATTTATGTATTTAGCACACTACTATGATTTACTGCCTGCCTCAAAGTGACATACACACACTAGTATCTGCCACCCCCACAGCCCAATTTATTTAGAAGTATCGTGACATGGCCATTCTTGGAAGTCAAGAATCTCCCCTTTTGGTTGTGAACACTCATGAGATGGAGAAAGAGTAGTTACATGAGCCAAACATGCTCATTTCTGCTGTGGCAGCCTATCCCTTATAAGCACAATGACCACTGGCAGCCTGGACCTCTTGACTATGCAGATGCAAAAAGCTTCAACAAATGGCAAGTATCTTCATAGCCGATGTCAGTATGTCTTAATGAGTGAGTGATCTTTAGCTGAATAGGTATTCATGAGCAACTGCTCTTGGAATGCTCCAAAGCCTAATAATTAACAGCTGTGTGCTGCAATTAATTTTTATTTATGCTTTAGATATTCGGGCAAGATACTATTTCTCATGTATGACAGATTCATACTTCACGTTGAATCTCAAAGCAGCAATAGGAAAAACAACATCAATTTAGTTTTTATTTTCTTCTTAATTTAACTGCTCTGCCACTTGTATCTTAAACCACCATGCTGCCTGTGTTCAGTAAGCAAATTCCAAAGCCCATGCAAAGGACCAGGGGGAAAAAACTGACAAAGGTATCCACGGCTTCCCCCAGGCATTCATAAACCCAGAGGGTGCCAAGAGAGACGATCTAAATTAAGGCGATGACACTGAGGTCTCAGCAGTCTTAATTCACCTCTGTGGCCCCTGTGGGCATGTTATTTCATTCAACAAATGTTAATTGAATGTCCACTATGTGCATGGTACTGTTCAAAAGTTTACAGAATTAAAGGGTTGGATAATATGTTTTTCCAGGTCCTTTCCAGTTTTATGATTTTACAAGTTAGTAAATCTAGAAAACACACAGACCAAGACCTCAGGGAGTTTGCAGTTCTGAAGGTGACATCAGATTACACAAACGAAGAAAATAATAACACATGGCAGGATCAATAAGTGCCAAATACAACAGACAAGCATTACAAGGCTATAGAGAAGAGAGTGCTTTGAATACCAAGTTGAAGGAGCTCCATGGCAATGGTCCTCAAGCTCTCCATGTATCAGGGTTTGTTAAAATAGATCACTCCACCACCAGAGTTTCTAATTCAGTAGGTCTGAGGGAGGACCCAAAATTTACATTTCTGACAACTTTCCAGGTAAGACTGATGCTACTGGTTCAAGAACCACATCTTAAGAGCCAATGCTCTATGGAAAGATATCCATGTTTACTGCACAGGAAAAAAAATGATGAACTCGCTGTTTTAGAAAAGTTAATGTAGAGACAGTGGGTAGGATAAACTAGAAGGAGGTTGACAGAGTTACAGTATTCTCCACAGAAGCCAATGGTCCAGGCCAGAGCACTGGAATTTCAAATTGGCTTGAGCAGCATAGAGTGGCTATTTGGTGACTTTAGCACAAAAGGATTCCTGATGCATGGACTGGAACCTGGAATACGGATAATTCAGTGCTGCTATGTCCGAATCTCTCTAGGGATGATAAAGAATCCTTTGGAAAACGCATATAGCCTTAGCATGGAACTTGATCAGATTGTCCGGATATGAGAGGTTCAGAAGCCTCTATTTATATTTCTCTCAAGTTTCTCACTGTATTTGAAATTCCTCCCATTTGAATCACTGATTTGGGTTAAGGTGCTGACACCCTGAAGCCTGTTAAAGGTGGTGTATATTATCCTGCACCTCATTTAGCAACTCTTGCTCCTTCTGCCACCACCAGGGAACAAAAGTAGTTTTTCTCTTGAAACTCCAGCCAGGAACTCAGTTCTCAGTATTGTTCTCTTCATAGTAAGTCATTTGGATCCTCACATACCGTAGCCAGTAACTTAAGGCATAAGATTCTCTGGAGCTTTACAGCATGGAGGGAAATCTTGGAATACATGTTATATGCAAGTCAGCAAATTGAGGGTATGTGGGGGTTACTGAGTTGGTCTTCCTAGCTTCTCCTCAAAGGATCCACCTTGCTTTACTGTTTCAGGTTAGCCAGCCAAGGCCTCTTGGCATCCACCCCACACCATCCGCCTCTTGTCTTAGCCTCCCCAGGCCAAATATTGCAATAGCTTTTTTAAGCTACTTGACACTCATTTGTCCTTCCCCGAACCCCAAGCCCAAAGTCCATTCCTGACCTTAATCATAAGGCCCAATTTTGGTAGAGTCTATCTGAAGTCACATTAAGCTTCTTGTTCCCAAGACCTGGCCCCTCCTTGCTTTGTTCACCTGTCCTGGTCATTCAGAGTGTAGGCCAAAGTCCCTGTTTTTATTTCTTGTGGATGTGGAGCCTATTGACTCTGACATTTGTCACTTTGTCAGCCTGGGCCCTGTCTTGACCCTTTCTCAAACATTTTAGGGTAAATTTACAGCCATCTGTAATCCATCCCTTAAAAAAAAAAAAGGTAATCAACCGATGAGCTTTAATAACAGTTTGCTATGTATTGTCCGAAGTTTGAAGTTTCCACACTTGTAACAACATGGAGGAGATTCCAGCCAGATTCTGTCAGCAACGCCCCAATTTGCCCATGTTATGGCAGTGTCTACTCAGCTCCATTTTGACCAAGTCTCTCAAGGTTTCTCTGTCCTTTATCCAGGCACTGATACCCCAGGGAGAAGGGGAGAGAACCCTGTTCTATATCCCAGTCAGCGGGCTTACGGGCTCACTTCTACCTTGTTCTGCTGGCAGTTAGTGTCAGGCCGTGGCCTAGATGCTGAGGACACAGAGATGAATTAAAAACAAATAAATAAGCATGGTTCCTAGTGTCATGGAGCCTTCAGTCTAGTGATCGGGTACCAGTGCCTGACTTCCTAAATTTATCTAAAAGACCAGAATTATTAATGTGGAAGTAAGAATCCTACCTGGATTTTTAAAAAATAATCAGTGTGTATCTCAGTGTGTAAGAAGTCTCCTTAAAAATTACTTGAAAAAAAGAAAAAGGATTCACACCTGTTGCAGTCTGTTTGATGGCCTAGACAGAAAGGCGTTTCTAAAGACTTTTGTCACAGTGTAATGCAATCTCCTTTGATTGTTGCCTCAGGTGCCTTTTCCTCATTGAAATTTATCATTAAAGGAGGTTCCTACATGTCAGATGAAATGGGGGAAAAATAAGGTCCTTTTCCCACCTTCCGGAGTTGCACTAATAAAAAAAATGTATTCATGAAAATTTGTTTCTAATACAAACATCAACTTCTCACCAAGCAGCAAAGCTCTTTCACTTTGTTAGCTTTTTTTCTGATTATAAAAGTAATGCATGCTCATTGAAGAAAATTTATAAAATACAGATAAGTATAAACAGAAGAAAATACCTATAATCTCACTAACCAGTGATAATCACTTTTAGTATTTTGATTTATTTCCTTCCAGTGTTCTTTATTTTTCTATGCACAAAAGCATATACACACATACATTCTCATATCTGTTATCATATCACATATGTATAGTTTTCTATCCTGCTTTTTTTCTTACTCTTAAACAAAAATATGCCCTTGTATAATTAAACATTATTTTGAAACATCAGCAAGGCTAAGTCTTCATATTTACAATGAGGCTATTTCTCCCAGTCTTTTATAGGAGAGAAAGACAGACCTATTTCTCAGTTACTCTAAACTTTACCTTGAGAAAACACCAAAGGAAAGGCAAAAATAGGAGAGGAAATTACTGATAATAAAATCTCTGAAATGAATTGAGGACTAGGACACTCCTACAAACTGCATTATCCTTCCTGAAGAGAATTCCAGCAAACTCAAGAGGTGAAGGTGGTGTCCAACTCTCTCTTCAGATCTAACAAGTAGGTCTTTATGATTTTACAGTAGATTCTATACTTCTGACTATAGAGCCTCATTCTAGAAGCATATAAAGTATTTAAAAAAACAGTAAAGCTCAGAATTCTAGTTCAAAAATTTTACTGTATAAACATGGCACTAGGTAAACTGGTCTGACATTAATCTATATTTAACAAAAATTCAGGAATTTTAAAAACTTTGATATGACCTTGATATGAGCCACTGTGTGATACATTTTTTAATAAAAGCAAGAGAAAAAAAACTTTAAAAAGTAACATCTTTTTAAAAAGTTTGCAGGCAACAAATCATTTTTCTTAAAAATATAACTTAATTGTTAATAACTATTATTTTGAACATAGTTTCATTGTTGACTTATGTGATAAAATTAACACATAATCATTCAAACCACTTTCTTTCATGTTTTATTTTCTGAACAACCCTATGAGGTGAGTGAGTAGGCAGAGATAAGGTCATTAACATTTGGAAATGTTAAGTGATACATTTGAGGTCACATAGTAAATCAAAGAACTAAGGTTAGAAATGTTTAATGTAAGTACACCATTCTTTTCAAATAATCTATTTTAAGCATCTTTTATAGAACTATGGTTTGTCTATATCCTGTCCTCCTCAGAAATGGATAGCATTCTATCCAGTTCTGTCACAAAACACATTGTTAGTGGAAAATTGACAGTCCCAAGTTGGCTCCAGAGGAGGGTGATCAAGATTGTGAGAACTATAGCAGCCGAGTTCTCTCACCAATAATGGATGAAGGAACTTGGTGAATTTAGCCTGGAAAGAGAAGATCAAGAGGAGATAAGAGAGTTCTTGTAATGCTCGAAAGGTTGTCAAATGGACAGGCAAGCAGAGTTGTTCCATGTTGCTCTAAATATCAGGTAAGAACAATAGATAGAACTTCGAAAGAAACAGGTTCCTACACAATAAGAGATTTGTCTTTTGAACCAATGGAACTGTTCAACTGTGGAGAAAACTACTCTCTTTAAGAGAGTGAACGCCTCAGCACTGGACATATTTAAGGAAAAGCTGTCAGGGATGCTGTGATGACTTTTTTCATTCTTCTATCTGCAATCTATTTTTCCTTTGTTTTTCTTGGCTTACTGGTGCAACATACAGTGCACAGGATGTGACAGAAGAGAAACTACTATGAGCCAGGTGTTTCCAAGCTGTTTCCCAGAGGATAAGAATCACCTGGGGTAGTCGGAGGAGGAGCCTGGGAAACTCGAGTTTAACAAGTGTCCCAGGTGATTTTTATCATCGTGAAAGTCTAAGAAACCCTTTTCCCTTTTCAAAACATCATTTCATTTAATCCTCACAACAATCCTACAGAGCAGATGAGAAAATTAAGGTTCAGAGTTATTTAGCAATGTGTCCAAAGTTACACAGCTACTCGTTGGTTGTATAGTGGTGAGCCTAGCTGCCTTCCAAAGTTACACAGCTACTAAATGATAGAGCTGGGATTCATTTTTGGAGTTTGACCTAGAGTCTGAGACCTTGCCCCCTATAAGAGTCTGAAAGAAAGACACTAAGTAAGGAAATGAGTAATTTGAAGAAAGGTTTTATTGGATGTGCATGTTGGATTTTTTAAAAAATAAGTCATGAGTACTTTGCATGCATGGCAAAATGTGGAGGCTTATAATCTGTAGTGTTTGGATTTAGGCAGGAGTTATGTTGAAGTTCATTTTTTTGTCCCTCATGAATAATTATGAAAGGGGTATACTAACCAAACAAATAATTTCAACATGATTACAAAGAGAACAACATTTTAATACATTTAGTAGAAGCAATTTACATGCATACAATTAATGTGCTAATTTCAGTGATCTTTAGCTATTCATTAAAACAGGCCTGGCAGGTCCTGTACTTGGCAATATTTCGTTAGTCATTTCCTGCTATTACTTTATGTACTCAAAAGTAATCAGCCATCTATAATTTAAGACTTTTCACTAATTAAATAGCCCTTTCTCTAATTATGTCCAAATTAGAAAGGTTAGTGTGTGGATAAATATGTTTGTACTTGGTACATATATTCAGAGATGGTGATTTCTCTGCATGTGGCAACAAAAACCAATATGTGGTCAACAGTCTTTAACACAGGGCAGAGGGGAATGTGAGAGTGATCAAGAAAGGACTTTTGACTTAAAATCTGGGCAGCAGAGGAAAAGTATTCTCATTGAGATGAGCTTTATGTACAGCTTTGTAAACCTAGTGTGGTCTGGATTTGTTGCCCTTCAGGGAATAATAAAAGGATCATCTGTTTTTTTCAGGCCTTTGCCTGAGAGATGAAACAGAATGAGGGCTGAGGGAGAAAAGGAGTTAAAGGTTGTGTTTTCAGGAATGTGTTTGCTGACATTGATCAATGGGTAATTTAGTGATTGTAGCTTTATTCACATAGAGAGTTCAAAAAACAGATCGATAATAAAGCAATGGTGAAAATGCCAAAGAAGAGGTGATTAATGAAAAATATGGTGGAGGTGCAATTTGCCATGTAGTATAAATGCTCCTTTATTCAGCACCCTATAAATAAATATGCATCAGATGGACAGAGAACATTCCCTTTGAATGTCATTAGAGCCAAGCAGAATCTCATCAGAGCCCATGCTTCAAAAAGCAGTTCCTCATGTCCATGGAAGCAAGTTTAAATTCTCTTGTGTAAACTCTCTGTGAGCAGTTCCACTCTTGCATTATGCATGATTCTGAAATCTTGTAACATGAGCAGTGTTCTAAAAGTGATTTCCAATTTTATTTCATGTGTTATGTTTTAACAATGCCATTTAGGTTAGCATTGTACTTTGGCCACATAATAATATCTTGTTACATTGCCTCATATACCATTTAATTATGGTAGCAGCACTGTAACCTAGTACTGTATAGATAGACAAGGATTTAGTGTAGCCTTAGAGGAATTTGTTGCTTTAAAGCCAATGCTTTGTTCCATTATTTCCATTGTGCTGATTTAATATGTAATGATGAGTGTTAGGCACGTTCCCAGCTCCTTACACCAGGGAACTGATAATGTAATAATGAGCTATACTAAAATGAATACCAAAATCTAAGACAATTAAACATTAACAGTGAGTTATGTGTCTTTTCTATGGTGAGAGCATCCACGTTTTTAAATACAAAACTCCAGAAAGGGTTAACCCTAGATGATCTTGTGAAGAAGCCGAAAACTTCACTCTTCGCATTCTTGAGTCTCTGTCTTCATACTCTATTACAGCAACTCAGGCTTCTCTCCCTATTTAACCACTACCCTCAAGAAAGGACTTAAAATCAGTCTTCAGCAACTAGAAAATATCATATCAGGGAGTTTACTCTCCTTATTTCATGTGCATCTAGGTCTTACTTATTATTTGGGGATGTTAGTTCCCTAAATTATTTAATCAGCCGGTAGATAGCCATGGGTGGTACTTGGGTAGCAAATGTGCAAGCAGTTCTTTTCCAGATCTCCTTATTTTTTAATGTCAGATAGAGGCTATATCCACACTGCAATAAGGATAAAATTAAATGCTTTCAATTAAACTCTTAATTTGGTCCATGAGTCAGAACATTGTGGAATAAGATGATTTTTTTTTAAAACTTTTACTATAGGAGGCAGTTTAAGCATCTTTACTGATAACTAAATGATTATTGTGTATTTTACTCTCCCCAAACTGTAATAGATAGCATCTAAGAAAAAATGTTCATGTGAAATATGTGTTATGTATGTAATACACTGTATGGAAAACAACTGTTACATGCTGGCTGCTTTATATACATTATCTCAGTCAAGAACTCTGCATATAATTATGCTCTGGACAAAGGTGTTCAGATGAACACTCAGAAGTCAGGGCTGAAATCCAGTTCAGGTTCTCCTTGCCAAGTCTGAGAAGAGACATGGGCAATGTTAGCCCTAACAAATGAATGCTTTTTCCTAATTGCCCTTCCCCTCCCCACCGAGGGGGCACCTTTTTCTAATTCACATAAAGGCACTGTATGTGCTAGTGTTGGCCCTGATCTCATTTCATATTCAAAACAGATCCATGAAGAATATGTGCTTATAGATGAAGAATACAGGAGTTAGAGGGGTTAAATAACTTGTTTCAAAGCCCCACAGCTACTAAGATGCATCAGAACTTGAAATTAGATTCGTCTGCCTTTAAATACCATGCCTCTTCTCCAAAAAGGGAAAGTGGGAGGAAACTCACATATTTGCTTTATGTCTGCTTAGCGTAATTATTTAGCACACTGTGCTAACCAAACTGCAAAGCCAGCAGGTTTAGTTCAAGGCAGGGAACTACATTTCGTGTACAGTCATAGCTGCACTCTATTAACGGCGTGCTTCGGGATTCAGAGCAATGAGAGGAGGGAGTTGGGTGGTGTAGTGCAGTGGGCTTCAGAAGCACCTTGGAGTGCTTGTCAAACAGGGATAGCTGGACTCCCACCACAGAGTGTCTGATTCAAAAGGTCCGAGATTCACCTGAAAATGTGCATTTCTAACAAGTTCCCAGGTGATGCTGATGTGTCATACAGAGACTACACTGGCTATACTGGCATAGTTTAACACACTAACTGCCATGTGAGTTGTACTTAACTCATGCTAGTTTTGAGCCTGGGGCCTCATGAAGCATATGTAACTCACATGTCTCTTTACTTTGGAAGCTTCTTGAACTATTTTTCAAGTTGCCTATAACTCACGCACAGAAAACAATGAAAAATAAATTTTTCATTAAATTAGAAAGGATAATTTTGAAGTTTTTATTTTATTTTTGTAATAAAACACTGTGGCCTCAAGGGAAAAAAAAGTTTTTTTCTAGTGTGGCAGTCAATGTGTTAAAGGACCTATCCATTAAAAACAAACAAACAAAAAAAACTAAACGAAGATGCCACTAGTCTACAAGTGAGTCAGGAGTGCTATCTAAGATCATAAAAGCAGCATGGGTTTTGTATCTCATTTTTCCCTCTGTTCAAGTGAAGCAGGTTGCAGGATATAATGGTATCCTTAGCTCTCTATTTACAGCCAGATTGTATTAAAGAGTAAAACAACAATAAGGGATAATAGCGTACCATTCTGACTAGGTTTTGTATTAGATGTCCTGCTTATTATTATCATCTTTGGGAGAAGGTACTGCTGGAAATGTCAGAAAACCAATAAAGAATTGGAAGCCTGCCCTCTTAATTGTGTATTCTTGTCCCTGTACTCATTTTTCACATATGGACAGTCACAGTTAATCATAAAACATTTCTCTTGGGAAATTTTTCCTAAAGTGAGAAATAAATATTCCAATAAAATGTTTAGTAAACTGTATCCGGTCTCCAATTAAAGAAACATACTTATATGGTGTCATGAATTCCTTCCACTAAACATTTCCTTTGTGCAGAAACACTTTACAATACATTTTAAAATAACCCTATTGTCAGGATAACTGAAAAGCAGAGTGCCTGGTGAGTCCCCTACGCCCTCTAAGAAATAGTTTATGTGAAATAACTTGATTTGGTCTGAATATGCAGTCAGCCAGTGTGCTGTGAAAGGCACTGTTAGCCATCTTAATAATCTATATGTATCACCTCATAATCAATATGGCTAGCACACCACCAGAGTGAGTGCATAAACCAATTCTGTCAACACTTACTGAATGATTATCTAGAGCCACCGTCCATTTTTCCACAGAGGCTCCAGAACACCCTTGGCCTTACTTATTTTCTTTGCTTTTTCATTTTGTTCTTTCTACCCCATTTCATTTTGTTCTTTCCACGCTTTTTAAACCTTCTTTTAAAGAATTTCAATCTCCCACTCTCTTAGTAACATGAAAAAAAAAATGAGGCAATCCATTTTCTGAATGGTGGAACAGTAGATTCACCGCATTTAGAGTTAATTTAAGAAGGTTTTCTTAGTTTTCAGGACCCTCATGGGAAATAGTGATGCAATTGGTTGACGTCTTTCGCTCTCCTGGTTGGATCACCTTTGGAATTCTCAGTAATGTTTGGAAAAATATCAGACAGGTGGGCTTGTCTTGATTCCCATGTAAGCAGCATTGTCCTGCCAGTTTGATCACATTTCTAGAAATCAAGTTTTCCTGGCTCAGAGTTACTGACAAGTCTGTCTCTGGCTTTAAGGACAGCCTTGCTTAGAGAGCTGTTTTCTTTGATGTGAATGTCAAACTAACACAGTGATCACACTGTAACAACTTGGCTTTTTCTCCCTTTATTAAAGGTAGAAGAAAGTTCCCTGGTTTTCATGTGAACTATGAGAAGTGAGAATTTCCTGAGACTTTTTTAAAGAAACAAACTACTGAGAATTTCTTAGTTGAAAAAATGGTAATTGTGGTCATCTGAAATATCATACGAGAACGCTTCATTAGAATGCTAGGGTATCTTCTTATATACGACAGATCAAAGCCAGAATGATAACTGACTGGAGTATAAGATTTTAAAAGAATGAGATTTGCCTCTTTATCTCAAGTTATCTTCTCAAGGGCATTTTTTAGCTCTACACTTCTGAAATAACAATAATAAGAATAAAAATAATAGTATAGATGGATGACTATTGAGGCGGAACTTGTAGTTTTCTAATGAGAGACTATGCATTTTAAAAACTGCCAATCCCGTTGGCTTCTACCAGTGGAGACATCAATTATCCGTGGGAAGAATTATTTTTAATCAAATGGATAAAAGACAAACAGGCATCCATTGTTCTGGGATGAAAATATATCAGGTTTCCTTTTTATTTTTCCTGCAAGACTGAAGCTGCTCCACCCTATATCTGTTAGAATACGAAGCTCTAAAGATGATATGACGGGGATAGACATGCTTCTAAGGTGATTTTTTGGAAAGAAAGTGATAAACAAAAAACCTCACTCCTGTTCCCTTTAGGTTACAGCTTATTCAAACACCTCTAGCTGACTGAGGCTGATGTGGCTGAGGTTAGCTAAAGTTTAGGATCTCGTGAAAATATTACCCTGAAGAATAGATTCTGGACTAGACTCAGGTTCCAGACTAGGCCTGGGTTGTCTTAGGCATGCATTATTTCTGTAGAAAACTTGCCAAACCAGCCATGACATAGCGGATTTGCCCCTCCTACCACATACGCACAAAGCTGTGTGAGCATGTGTGGTTGAGTGTGTGTGTACATGGACCTAAGGACTGAATGACATTGAGACAGGGTGACCATGGTTGAGGTGACCATAGCGTGGAAGGTTTCCTCTCCCTACTCAGAATTGCTCCTTCAGAATCTTAGCAGGGCACAGCAGAAAGGCAACACCATTTTCAACAGCCAATACCTACCCAGTGGGGCTCTAGGCTACAAACTACCAACCGACTGATTTCCTCTTGATAGAATTTGGTTATAATCCCAGCTAACCCCAGGATCTGAGATAATCTCTGAGTTACTGAGCTCTGCCAGGACAAAGATATTCTTATGCCAGGATAACTGCTCTAGGTCATGTTGAATTGAATATTTAAAGAGATAGGACCCTATATGCTTCTGTGGTTCACAACTACTGATATATCTGTGCAGAAATACATCACCTTACATTTATTCAAAGCTTGCTATATGCCAGACACTGTGGCAAGCACTTCCCACATATTAGCCCATTTAATCTTCCCATTCTACAAAGGGGCCTGCTTTGACAAAAGATCACACAATTATTATTTATTTATTTTTTTATAGAGATGGGTCTCACTCACTATGCTGCCCAGGCTAGCCTTGAACTCCTGGTTTCAAGCTATCCTCCCACCTCAACCTCCCAAGTGCTGCAATTACAGGTGTGAGGAACCATGCTCAGCTGACACAATTATTAAGTAGAGAACAAAGATTCAAACTCAGTCCCATTTGACTCAAGAATTGTTTAGCAATATAGAAGAAATCAGCTAGTGTTACCAATCTCAAACTTAAAATGCTATTATGAAAAATCTCTTAGTAAAGAAAATAATAATTAGCTGAGGCCTTATTCATTTAATGGGTTAGCTACTTAATCTTTTAAAAGATTAATAATCTTTTAATTATTTCATTTCATCATTCTCCTTGGGATAGCACTGATTTATTAGAGAAAAATGAATGCAGTTCCATATAAAAATTACACTTTCTAATAAATTTTAACAAATTCTGAGGGTAGAACAGTGAATGATGTAGTTACTACACTTAAAACTTTACCTTTCTACACGTTTTACACTGTATGAACTGTATAACCCAACCTCACATACCTAATCTTCATTGTTCTCAATAGACGGCAATTTGAATGGAATTAAAAGTTGATTTGCCCACTTTAAAAGGTTTATTTTAAAAAAGGAGAGAGAGAACATTTTGGAAGTATTAGCAATAATCCCAGCGAAAACAACCACTTTCCTCTTCTAATTTTCCCATTTACATTATTGGTCCCTCTGTGGTCTCAGTCATCCATCTTAAAACCATGAGGTCACTTTTGTTTCTTTCTCTTCCTTCATCTTTATATATACACCAAGGCCTGTGACTCTTCACTTACTTACTTATTTATCCCACATCCTTGAGGAAGTTTTTCTTTATAGATCAACTATCAGCCACTATAACATCTACCAACGATCACCCCACGCAATATTCCAAGGTTCTTAATCAGCCTGACTATCTTAAGTCTTACCTTCTTGACCCATCCCATACGATCCCAAGATTGACTCGCAAAACACTATTTGTGTATACCAGTTTCAATGCTACTCTTTTTGATATGTTCAAGAATATTTTAAGTCCTAATATTGGAGAGAACACATAGCCTAGCCCCAGTTTGCATTTCCATCCTTCCTTCCATCTTCATTCCCCTAAACTCATTCCTTGCCCTTCTTTCCAAGTTCAGCTTAGATCACATGTCTTAAAGGAAACTACTTTGGCCATTCCAGATAAAATAAATAATCCATCCTAAAAGTCAGGTGTCTATCCCATTATTTGACACAAAATTATTTCATGAAATTACCAGTTCCTTTTCCATGTGTATATCTTTATTCAAACTAGAGTATAAAAACTTAAGTGTAGGAACTACATCATGTATGCTGTTAATCACTCATGGTACTTCTTATTACATAAATATTTTTCCTAATAATATTATAAATTATATATTGTATATAAATATACTGTATGTAAATATTACTATTTCTGCTTCGTAAAGTTTCAGTTAACTTATTTTGGAAAATCCACCCCTTTGTGAGGATTTGTTTCCATGATCCTAAAAGAGATAGAGTAATGGCAGCAGATTGGAATTAGGTCAAATTTAGCTTCTATATTGGTGGTTACTTAACATAAAGTCCTTTCTTTCAGGATTTTAAGGTGAGTTATCTGTCTAACAGGTAAATTAGCTTTGTTCTTCACCATGTACAGAGTCTGTAATTGTCACAAACGTTCAGTGTCGGTAGATGTACCAAGTGTCACCATCTGACTTTGTGACTCAAATGGATTTTGCAGCTCATACCAAAGAAAAAATACTCTTTGATGACCAGTGACATCCCTTAAGCTGACAAATCACTTCCTTGTTATACCTGGCATCTCCCACACCTAGCCCATTAGTAAGTGACAGCTCTAAGGGATGCTGCAAGTTGAAGCAAAAAATGAGAACCAGTACCATTCATTTAAATACTGACAAGCCTTAGGCAGATGAGATTTTTAAATTAGCCATTTTGAGACAGATTTTGCTGTTAAGATCAAAAAGCTAAATCCCATTGCCTTCCTGCATGGCAGGTTTTAATGCCTAGGAGAAGTTTTAACGGTGGCTCAGATGTGGCTGGTCACATACACTGTGCCTTACTTTCCTCCTCTTAAATGGGATACCATCTTTGACTTAGCTTAGATAATTATTATTAATATGAATTCTGCTGTGTCACATTAAATAAGCATTAGCAGGGGTCTCACAGCTGTGATTCAAACATACTTGGGAAGATGTTGTGGACTAGAGTTCTGGCAACTAGTCTATTTGCCCAAGAGACTCTGCAACCTCTTGGAAGATAATTTTTCCTAAGGAAAGAGGAAGTCAGGCCGAAAGGCTCAGCTGACAAAATCAGCTTGGTTTATGCCATTCCAGCCCTCCAAAGACTCACACCTGGGTCCCAAGAAGACAGAAGGCTATGGTAAAAATTAAAAGACATTGGGGTGCAAGTTACTACTACTTTGAAAGAACTTCTAATAAAGGATAGCCAAAATAATGGAAGAAGGGCAATTTCCCCCACCCCAGTTCACTACAGAATAACCTGCAGTTTCCTTGGTAGCAGCAGTCCCCAGCAGAAGAGACAGAAGTGCAGGAGAGACCTGACAGGAGCAATCACCCGGAGGATACAGCAGCGCCACATAAACGCACCAGTGGTGCTGGGGAGACACCATACAGCACATGATCAGTCTTGTCTATGAGCACATGGGAGTCACCCTTGTTGTCTTCTCAGAAATACCTGAGCAGAGGAAGTAAAGTGTTTAGAGGGCTAGAGTCCAGCAATGACCAGTGACAGCCAGTGAGATGTGGTGACCCCGTTTTTACTCAGAGCACATTGAGTAGAAATAAACAAAATAGCTAATATTTACTAAGTGCTTTGAACATACCCATGTTTTTTACTTACTGGTGTATTTGATCCTCAAGTCAATTCTATGAGTACGGTGTAATATTTTCTTCACTTCATAGATGAGAAACCTGAGTCTTAAAGAGATGAAGGGTTGGCCCCAAGGCTAGGAGCTGATCAGTAAGAGCCTGGGGATTTGAACCCAAGCTCTGAGGTTCCAGGGCCTGATGGGTAACCACAAGTTATTAAATATATAGACTACTTGCTTGCACTATGGAAGGAGCCAGGAGGGCTTGTTATAAAAGCCAAATACAAATTCTTTGTCCCAACAAAGACCAGAATTGGTGTGGCTGTTTAACATTAGCTGAGTATCCATGATAGCCAGGTGAGGCTCAGGATGCCACCTTCTCAAATGAGCCAGAGAATTTGCACAGCCTGGTAAGGGAACATCCCAAGTAGGCAGCCTGACATCCAGCCAGACAGGTTGAGGCAGGTACAGGACTCCTGACAACTCCTGCAGCTGCTGCCACACTGTCCTTGAGACTTCATGCTCACCATTGGCTACCATATCTGGGGAGTTCTTATGCCCTTGATGTGGACAGAGTGGGAGCCAGATGGTGTCCTACTCTCTGCAAGTGGGGAAGGCCACTGTCAGTACTTTCCTGGGCTAGGCTTTGAGAGACTTAAATTATTCCTGATTTTTTCTGGTAACTCCTTTCCTCACTCTGTGCATCAGTTTCCTTTGTCACAAAATGAAGGAGTTAGAACAGCTCACCTCTGAATTTCTCAGTTTGACAGAAAAAGACCCTCTGAGTTAGAAAACTGGGAAAGCAGCTTTTACGTTTTTATTATAAACCTTTTCCATGACAGGAAGGAAGGAAGGAACAGAGGAATGGAGGGAGAGAAATAAAGAAAGATTAACACTTCAAAAATAAGCCAATGGAGGCAGGGCCTAGGGACTATGTAACTATAGTGACTGAAAAAAAACACAGAATAGGTGACAGAGAGAGAAAGAGAGAGAGAGAATATGAGAATGAGCATCCCAAGATTAGTAACTCCTGAAAAGGGGTGAAAGGTCTTTAGGTTTTAATAGAAATAGATTAAACTTCTCTTCAAGGTTTTAATAGAAATAGATTAAACCTTTCTTCAATGTGTTAAAACATCCTGCAGGGTATTTTATAGGCCAAGATAAGTCACAGCCTCCTCCATTCAAGACCCAATGTACAAAAGAAATGTGGTAGAGGACACGAGGAGGTTCTGAAAGTGACTCTGTTGGCTGACAATCAGGGACACACTTCTTGACCTTGTAAACAATGGAATTTTCTGATTCATCTCCTTTAGAAGAGAGTGAAACCTTTGTTCCTTAGAATGTTTTAACCTAGACTAGACAAAGAGTGCACTGTTTCAGAAATGTTCTATATTGTATTAAAGAGCTTGTGGTAGGGAATAGTTTGATGGGGATCCCTGGGGCAAACAATTGGGTGACCTAAAACTTCTTTTCTCCTATGGATTCTGCTATCTTAAACCTTTTGCTGCAAAGCAGCAGGTCCCTGAGGAATGGGGAATTAAAATACAACAGGTGGTTTGGCTGGCTCTTTCCAACAGATGTAGAAGAAGCATGCCAAATGTTCTGTCACCAACGTTACCCAGTCACAGGTGCTCTCCCTGTCTCTCTCTCTCCCTGTCTCTCTCTCTCTCTCTCTCTCTCTCTCTCTCACACACACACACACACACACACACACACACACACACACACACACATGCGAGCACACTCATCACTTTTTCTTCTGCTCTGCACTTCTGGCAGGGAACTACATAGGTAAAGTGAGGAAAAAGGCTTTATTGCTGTAAAGTGTTTGCAGTTCCCCATAAAACAAGGCACAGGGAAAGGGCCAGTCATAACTGTTTATCTCATCATTGCCCTAACAATGTACATAATTTAGGACAAAATCATAAACAAAAAACAAAGTCATCCTGTAATATAACTACAATATAACAATAAATTCACTCAGGAATAATTCAATTCTCTGATTCCAAATACAAACAAAAACAAAACAAACCTCTAGGTAGACAAACTGAGCTGAGATTATGCTACTGTCTGTTACAATTTTAGTGTCATATATATTTTATAGCACTGGATCCTAGAAAATGCCTAGATGATTCTGGGCATAGGAAGTTGGGGAAGGGGAGAGGAGAGTGGAGAGGAATCACATGACTCCCATTTTATTAAATGTCATCATACTTTTATGAATGTTTAGTGTACACTAGGAAAAATATTGTCCCTGCCTTCAAAGGGCTTTCAGCTTACTAAAGAAACTAGAATGTAAAAAACCAATTATAATAAAACACTACTTTTATTATGGAGAAAAAAAACATGATAACACATAGGAAGGAAGGGTTCTGATTGTGAGGTAATGGTTAGGGTAATCAGAAAAAAGCTTCACAAATGGAGAAGGTTGAAGAGGAGAAAGAGGAACATATAGTTTTTTCTTGCTCAACAATATTATTTTATCCCCAATTTACAGATGAGGAAATTAAAGTTTAAAAGGATTAAAAAACTTGCCCAAGATAGCTGAGTTGTAAGAGTAGAACTTGCCCTCAGGCCTCTTTGTGTTTAATGCCACACCACCATGCTAGGGAGGTGACCCTTGAACGGATTCATCAGAATGCAGAAAGTTCAATAGATAAAGGCTGGGAGATCAGCAGGAATAAAGACAGGGAAGGGGAGTGAAAGTACACTGCAAATTTGGTGAACTTCAAGAAATCTGATGAGGTTGGTGTATCAAACACCTGGGTGGATACAGAAGATGAGACTGGGAAAATTTTCAAGTGACAAATATAAACACAAGAAATTCAAATCTTGGAAAAATATAAATCACAGGTCACTCTCCAAGTTGCTTATTTGTGTCTCCACCTCCCTTGGATCAATCTTGATTTGGGAAAAACCACTACATTGGAAACATATGTGTTAGATACTCAATACTCACTGGATGCCTAAAATGGTTGTTGTGAACAATGAGATGAGAAATAAATGGAATATTTTAAAGTTTGACTTACACAACTTGAAGAAAGATAAAAGAAGGGAAGGGGGAGAGGAAAATGGGAAAACAGAGCTCAAAGAAATCAAATCCATAGATTATCCTAAATCTGTCAAGCTCTTATATAGTCTTCTAAGAACTTGAAATTCTATCACTGGCACATGTTAAACTCTTCCCAAAGCTTTAGAAAATGAGACAGAAGAAAGTAATTTGACGTACAAAATTTGTACCAACAATATCAGAAAAATGAATCTCTCTTTGTCTGATACCATAAATTCAACTGACATGGAACCTTAATCAAATTCAACTTAATTCCTAGGCTCCTTAAAATATGTTATCTCATTACTCAATTCAACCTTAGGCTATGATAACACCAAATATTTGGTAAACAAGATATATCCTTAATGTGTTCCTTGTAGTCAATCATACATATTTTATATGATAAAATCCTTCTATCTATGATAATCAACTTAACTCAGCAAATACCCAAATTTTCCTTTTCAGACTCTAATGTTTTTATTTAAAAAACTAAATCTGAACATATATTTCCTTGGTATTACTTCACTACTTCCAGAATATGTATGTTCTTATTTATATACCTTATTATATAGAATATCATACCAAAGTATTTTCCATATTTCCTGCCAAGTCAAGAGAAATCCAGAAATTTACCAGTTTTCTATTGATCCAGTAAATGTAAGATAGAAATCTAAATGTTCTTAACATTGTTTATGCTGAAAATGTATCACATTCTATTCTGAAAGTACACTGACCTGTAAAAAGCATTTGTCTTACTCTAGTAAACAGGAGCCCTGTGTAAATGGATATCTCAACTTGAACTGGTTTACTTTGTTCTAATCAGAACTGATATACCAGATCACTTCAATAGTGCCCTTGTTACACAGAAGAATCATCCATTACCCAGATTTGTCTTGCAGCATACGGTTTCTCACCAAACTTAAAATGAATTCAGAAAGTACAGTCATGTGTCACTTAACAACTGGAATACATTCTGAGAAATGAGTCATGAGGCAACTTCATCATAGAGTGTACTCACACAAACGTAGATGGTATAGCCTACAACACATTTAGGCTATATGGTACACCCTATTGTTCCTAAGCCACAAACCTACAGAGCATGTTACTGTACTGAATACTGTAGGCAACTGTAACATAATGGTAACTACTTGTGTATCTAAACATATCTAAACATAGAAAAGGTACAGTAAAATACGACATTATAACCTAATGGGACCATTGTCTTATATGTGATCTACTGCTGACCAAAATATCATTATGCAGAGCATGACTGTAGAATTTTTTAATCCTATGGAATTATAATCCCTGAAGACAGATCAAAATTATATTTTGTTGAATTTGGCATCCTCAAAAATGCATTCCTCATAAATAAAAAATAGCAACTTTCAAAATGGATTTTGTACTGTCTTGCAACCCAGAAGATTAAGAATCCAAAGGCATGGTGGATACTCAAACTCCAAGATTAGTAACTCTATTAAGTCTGGGGCCTTGTAAAAGCCTTGAGAGGGTATTAGGAATCTAAATTTTCATTTAGCATTCTATCAGAATAACTTTCTTTCACTTCCTCTCCCCCTTTGCACTACCTACATCAAAGCAAAATATGAAAAAAGATGCCCCTTAAAAATTCAGATTGTGTCCCCTTTATGGCAAAAAAATCTTCCTTTACCTACGAAGTTCCACCTAAATGTCTCTCCTCTGTGCTCCCATAGCCTCTAATGCACGACTCCAAAGCTACATTTACTTATTCTATCCTGTAGTCTTTGACTTACTGACTACTTGTTCTGAAGAACAAGGACCATGATTTATTCAACTTTGTTTTCCTACTGCCTAGCTCAATATCTGGAACAAAGAATCTGCCTAATAAATGTTTGTTTGAATGAGCAAATGACATATAAACAATATCTATTCATATAATAGGAACATCATTCTGTATATGTATTCAAAATTGCATCTTCAGACCTTTCTATTTATTCCCCACCCTCTATTTTAATGTAATACAAAGATATTCTAATTTGGGCTTCTGTGCATAATCTAGAACATTTTTGCTTTCAGCCTTATGATTTACACAGTTAACATATGTCACCAAAGGGTTAAAAAAAAGCAAAACTATACATATATTTTACCTAAATTTTTCTTGAAACAATGGCATGGGCTTAGGAACAAACACAATGATGAATTCATAATCTGAAACTCAGTGACTGTGTTCCACTGTGACGTGGGTATATAATTCTTTCTTCAGGCAAGGGGCAGTCAATAGGCAGCTTCAAAAATAATGAATGTTTGCAGTAATAATTTCATGGGTTGACTGAAACTTAATAGCCTTCATTTCCCATTTAGGTTTGTGATATGTTCCAGTAGAAACAGTCTCAAATGATATATAGTTTATTATAATGCTATTTAACCCTCTACTATTTTATTAATCCTCTTTTACTGTTTTATTTGGTGTTATGTTTACAGCTATGGCAGATGGTGTTAGCCACCTTGGTTTGTATTTTGCTGCATCTGTCTCAGCCCTTCTCAATCTACTCTCTGTTATCCAGGAGATGGTTTTCCAATGACTAATTGTATCTGAGTGATTAGGACTTTGCTGCATCTTCCTACAGCCAACCTCCTTCTTGACCTTTTCACTATGCAACGATCACATCCAGCAGAATGTAAAAGAGGAAACAAAAAGGTAAAACCTAGATTAGTTTGCCCTCCTTACTGTCAGTAGTAGAAAGGGTAAGACTCTCACATTAATAAAAGTCTGTGGTGTTCATAACTATGGAAAAGTTTGACTACCAGGAATATAAAATTTCACGGGTTTAAGTTTGTAGACTCATGTACCAAGACAAAAGAGCAATATGTTATAATATGGAGTACAATCTTAGCATCCTGAGGGAAAAAGAAATGAGACAAAAACTAGGCTAGTATTGAAATCCTTAGGTTGTTGAGTGTATAATACACAGCTGAACATTCTTGCAAATAATGGTTTATTCAAAGGCACATATTAGGTTGACTTGAGATGATTTTGCTAAACTACACACAGCTTGTGTGTATTCTAAAACAAATAAATCAAAAGCTCCAGAGGTGACTCAAAATACAGCTATTTAAAATACAATAAATCAAACTCTCCAAGTGGGTCTGATGCACAATTTTAATAAGAATAAACGGTTTCTTAATTATTGTCTAAATAATTCAAAAACCAATTAATTCAACTAAAAAATTAATAAAGTAGTTTAGGATAATTAAAGAACAATTCATTGGCAAGACTTTTCTTTGAATCCTTTGACATGGTGCTCATGGCTACAATGGCTACCATGTTTTTTGTGACACTGATGTACAGCGAAGTGTCTAAAACCACAGACTAGACTCATTCTGCACAAGAACAGGTCAAGTCAATAAACATAGTAATCATCTTGAATTACCTTGATCTAAACTAGACTAAAAAAATTACATATTTAATAAAAACCAGAATGAGATACCATCTCACACCTATTAGGGTAACTGTTATTTAATATAAATAAGAGATAAGTGTTGACAAGCGTATGGAGAAAAGGAAACCATTGTACACTGTTAGTGGGAATGTAAATTGGTACAGCCATTATGAAAGTTCCTCAAAAAATTAAATATGTAACTACCGTACCATCCAGCAATCTTAGCTCTTGGTGTATATGCAAGGAAATGAAATTGGTATCTTGAAGAGATATCTGCAGCCCTGTGTTCACAGCTGCATTATTCACACTAGCCACGACGTGGAAACAACCTAAGTGCCCATTGATAAATGAATTAAAAAAATGTGTTTTTATTCGTAATATATACTGCATATATTACATATTAGACACCCACAATAATATTATTCATCCATAAAAAAATGAATCTCACTATTTGCGACAACACAGATAAATGTGGAAGACATTATGCTAAGTGAAATAAACAAGGCACAGAAAGACAAATATGGTATGATCTCACTTATATGTAAAGTCTTAACAAAGTCAAATTCATAGAGGGATAGAACAGTGGTTGCCAGAGGTTGAGGATGAAGGAAATGGGGAGATGTTGGTCAAAAAGTACACACTTTCAGTTATAAGAAAAATAAGTTGTGGAGATCTAATGTATAGCATGGTGATTGTAGTTAATATTACATTGCTTACTTGAAATTTGTTAAGAGAGTAGATCTTAATTATACTCACCAAACACACACATACACCCTCCACACACATACACAAATGGTAACTCGGTATGGTGATAGATATGTTAATTAATTTGATTGTGGTAATCATTTCACAATGTATACATATATCAAAGCATCACAAGGTACATTATATACCTTGAACATATATCATTTTTATTTGTTAATTATACTTCAATAAAGCTAGAAGAAAAATATGTGCCACTAACAATCACACATTTAGATAAAATTTCACCAAAAGCTCATTGTAAACCCTGTCTTAGTCCATTTTGGGCTGCTTTTAAAAAAATACCACAGTAATTTATAAAGAACAGAGATTTATTTCTTATAGTTCTGGAGATGGGAAGTCCAAGATCAAAAGGCCACATGTGGTGAGGGTCTTCTTTCTGCAACATAACATGGCAGAAGGCAGCACACAGTAAGAGAGCAAGAAATTGAACTCACAGCTTTAAACCCTTTTATAATCAGCATTAATCCATTCATAAGGGTGGGGCCCTCATGACTTAAGGACCTCCCATTGGGCCCCACCTTCCAACACTGTTTCATTGGTGATTAAGTTTCTAACACATGCTTTTGAGGGGGGGGACATGTTCAAACCATAGCAAACCCAGTGAATGAGCTATAGGAGATAAGAGTTTTTCAGAGTTCCTTTTTGCCTGCTGCAGAATCAATGAGATGCATATACAAATCTGGTAACTAGTTAATCTATGAAAGTGAAGGTCTAATTTTACTAAACCAGTATCTAATAGATACTACTAGAAAAAATGTAGATGACTCAAGAGATGTTTCTCTTCTTCTAGAGTTGACGCCAAAGTAATATGAGTAAAGAAAAGACAACAGCCATACCAGAAGAAAGACTTTTTCAGTGGAAACATAACATCTGGGAAGAGGTTAATAAAATTAAATGATTGGTCTCTTTGGTTCACATTAAATGACTCCTTTGCAGAGCAAAAATTTAAGGGGCAAGAACACCAAAGAGTTGACCTCTCTACCAGAATAAATGATTCCCTGGACAGAAATCAAGAATGCTTCTATGTTCTCAACAGTCCTCATCATCTTGCTGGCCTTCAGTCAGTGTTAATAATTATAACATGTCTGTCCCTACTGTGACCTCTGAGACAACTTGTCTTCCAAGTCCCTTCTCCTGAGAAGACCATCTTTTTCTCTCTGCTCTGGGGCCAGCCCACTTCCTTAGGAAGGGTGGCCCTCATCCAGATCCAGACCATTCCCACTGGCAGCTCTTGTCTGGATCCAATTGGCCTCAGCTGGAGGTCCAGATGGCTCATTCCTCATTCCCCAGCAGGGTTTCAGCAGCATCCACCCCTTCCTGATCTCTCTGCCATTACTGCCATCAGGACTTGAATGTTTTCCCTAAATCCTAATAGCAGCTTAGTAAAGCATGTAGACTTTATTCTCATAGAATAGAGTCAGCCATGGAAAGGATGACTTTGTACAATGTAAATAAAGCAAAGTCAAATTATGAAATATTCTGAAAGTTGGTTTTAATTCATAGCATTTCCTAGGTATGTAAATGACCTTCACATCCATATATCTCTATCTACTGATCCATCTATCAACTGGCAGATCGATATACATGTCAAACTGATGGATGAACAAAAACTGTTTGAAAAATACCATATATAGATAGCTAGAGATATAGACATAATAGACATAGGTATATAGAAATAAAATAGTTGTATATATCTACAACTGCATCTACACAGATACAGACATAAACTTTTTAGAATAAGGGATAGACACCCTGTTTAAAAAATTAAAGACAGATAAATCTATATGCATGTTCATCTCTCTATATAACACATTTTTAAAGAGTTTCTGACAATTTGTCAGTTTACGTGTGGTTGCCATACTATATGAGACAAGCTACAAAGATTTTCACCAAATTTGGAATATGTTTGGGACGATCTGACTTAATATGTGGGCTATGTTAAATGCAAAATTCATTCTGGGAGACTTTGTCACATAGCCAAAACTGAGAATGAATTTTCACCTCATTTCAAGTACAGCTGACCCTTGAACAATGCAGAAGTCAGGAGTGCTGACCCTCTTGCAGTCAAAAATCTGCTTAACTCTTGACTCCCCCCAAACTTAACTACTAACAGCTTATTGTTGACTGGAAACCTTACCAATAACATAAACAGTAGATTAACACATATTTTGCATGCTACATGCATCATATACTGTTTTCTTGCAATAAAGAAAACTAGACCAAAGAAAATGTTATTTAAAAAATCATATGGAAGAGGAAACACATTTACAGTACTGTACTGTATTTATTGATACTGCAAGTTTCTGTCATCTGTTTACAAGATGAAGTGTCTGTCTGAAATGGCAGATGACTGCAACTGCAGACCTCATCTATGGTACTCATGGAGCAATTCAAATTCTTGTAATGTCATGACTTTTCTCTGCTTCTTGGGGGCACTTCCATCAACACTAGTGGCACTTTGTATGGGTCCCACAGTATTATTCAAGGTTTACAGTATTGCACTAAACATGTTGAAAAATACCCAAAACCATGAGAGATCACTTTTTACTGTGATACACAATTTACTGGAGAGACGAACCATTCACACGGAGATGATTATAATCAAATGGCGTTTTAAGTGAATACTCAAAACACTTGAGCTCACCAAAATAGTAACAGAAAGTGGTTATGAAATTATTACAATAGTAGAGTATTACCACAGTTAATTTTCTACAATTATGATTTAATGCTGCATCTTTGTGTTTGTTTATATTTCTTTTGACTGTGAATTGGGCCATGCACAGTCTGTGTTTGTGTGCATAAGCATTGATAAATTTTAACTTTTTATAGATTTATATATATTTTATGGTAGTAAATGATAAAATAGACTAGTATCTGCATATATTTTATATCTTCACCTCATACTTGATTTTTTCTTATTTTTTCAATATTTCTAGGCTATGTGGGTTATCTACAAGTTTTTTTCAAATTGTTGCAAATCTCCAAAATATTTTCCAATATATTTATTAAGAAAAATTCACATTCAAGTAGACTCTCACAGTTCAAGCCTATGTTGTTCAAGGGCAAACTGTATACATTTAAGATGATCTAAGTTAAGACATTGATATGTGGAGTATACAAATTTCACTTTGTGAGTCCCAAAGAACCCTACAGTCATCTCCTAGAACAGATGAATTGAGGAAACGTGTTAGTTTCCTGGGGCTGCTGTAACAAATTATGACAAACTGAGTGGCTTAAAACAACAGAAATTTATTCTCTTACAGTTTTAGAGACTAGAAGTGTGAAATAAGGATGTTTTCATGCTCTCTCTGACAGCTCTAGGGAAGAATTTTTCCTTGACTCTTCTAGCTTGGGTGGTTACTGGCAGTCCTTTGCATTCCTTGCCTTGTGATAACACGACTCTAATCTCTGCCATAGTCTTCACATGGCCTTCCTCCCTGTGTTTGTATCTTCAAATCTTTCTTGCCTTACAAGGACACCAGTCATTGAATTTAAAGCCCACTCTAATCCAGTATGACCTTCTCTAAGCTTGATTATATCTGCAAAGAAGCTATTTCCAAGTAAGGTCACATTCACAGGTATCAGGGCTTAGGACTTAGACATGTCTTTTTCATGGGCACAATTCAAGAAACAGGAACCATTTAACTAGCATGGGTTGAGATCCCACCTTAAGACCAGCTCTAAATATCAATCTGTAGAGATGAACTCCAGAATATGAGATGCTATGAATACAGAAAACAAATAGGAATGAGATTAGAATTCTAAAAAGGATAAAGAAAAATTATTGCCCAAACTAAGTTATTTTTAACAGTGAAAGTGAGTGTGATTAATAACAATGTCAGGACAACACTATCTTTAACAAACTGTAATGTATGGTCACTTCAGCCCTAAAAGGAAAAAAAAATCACAAAATTATACTCCTTAATTACAAGTATTAGTTTGCATTCAAGTTGCTTCTTGAATGGGCAACTTCACGTAAGTTGCCCTAGACTGAGGCACAGCAAGGATTTATACACTTAGTGATGGAAAATAATTTCTCTAGAGCAACGCTAGCTAATTGAAAGAAATAAATTGTTCATAAGCATTAGGGTGTTTCAGTTTATCTCATAATCTGCAACTATTTTGCTGTGAACTTTTCTATGCACTTATAAATACAAAGACTTATCTACATTTCAGTTTGAATCTCATATCTTCAATTTATGTTGGTTGGGGGCTCTCAAAGAACTGTCACTATTTTGTCTTCAGAGAAATGTTACTAGTTAATTTTTCTGAATCCTGTTTCTCATGCCACCAGAATTAAGCCCATCATCTAAATTCTTAAGGATAGAATCAGGGACTGTACAATAAGTACTCAGCTATCCAAAGTCACTGGAATTCAAATATAATAATCAAATGAGAATTTATAGTTTTGTTTTAATTTTTGCAGGAAAGAATATTAAAGTCAACCAGTTGATAGTTTATCTTTAAAAGTAGGTCAGCTCATAGAATGAAAGTATGGCTGTTTAATTAACTAGAAGCTAGAAACCCCAAAGTGGGTAAGCCACTTTGGGGTTCATCTCTTTAAAGGCCAGCCTTTTAAACATCTTATAAATCTGAATGGATCATAGACAATAATAATCAATTACACAATAGAGTCTATAGTTTACCTACACACATGTTAAATACTATAGTAGCTGCATAAAAATAAAAGTCTACAGACATTTCTGTCAAGTATTCAGGATTTATACATATAACTAGAAAAATTCAATAAAAAACTGGTGATTCAATTAAAAATAAATGCATCTTAAAGCAGGATGCCAACCAATGTAGACTGGAATCATAAGGAAATTCTTAGTGTAAATGTTTAAGTGCTGTTTCTTGAAGGTGAGAAGACAGAAGAGAATATACCAAAAGGGAAAGAGAATGTGCAAAGACACAGAGAAGAAAGGAAGGAACTAATATTTATTGAGTAGCATCATGTGCTAGGCACCTAAGTTACATTATCTAACTTGATCTTCACACCAAGCCTGAGAGGTAAGTATAAGTGATAAATAAGGGATAAAAGTAACACAGGTAGAAGGCAGAAGAAAGAATATCTGAGCAAAGATTATCTGAATCTGCCAGAACCTACTTTTGTGCCATGCTACACCATGGCACCTATTGTACATAGCAAGAACACTAGCTCAGCAGCAGCCAAGCCTTAGTGTTGGAAAGGAGTGGGCTCTCCCAAGCAAGAAGAACCTCAGCTCTCTGGAGTACCTCCTTTAGGAAATCGGCACAACACTGAAGTAAAATTTCCTAATTTGGAAACTGGCACATTTTTTCTTCTACAACTATTTAAAGAAATTACTATAAGATTTCAGTTATTACAAGGAAATGTGTGGGGGAAAAAGTGATTTTACACAGCTGCATGTGGGAGTAATTTTTAGCAGCTTGAATTTACATTAATATAAAGATAAAATGCAAGTGTAAATGTGATGAGTCAATGTACTGTCATTTGGTGTATTTCAGGACCATTTTTCTTTACTTGTTTGACATCAGTTACCAGATTTTTTTTCTCTCAAATGTAGGAAGGTATTGGAAAAAATAATTAGCTAACTCACTCTCTCTAGAAGTTGTTTGATTTGGCTATACATCCAGGAGTTAGTTTCAAAAGTTTTCAAATAGTCTATACAGGAATGGATAGTCTATGTAGGAATGACTACCAAAGGACAAGAAAGTTTCCTGGATAAGGAGATACTTTGACCCAATAAAACTTTTAATATATACTTTCTCACTAATGAATAAGAATCTAAGGGTTTTTTAGTTCAAAATGGTAAGAAAAGCTATTGATGCCATCTCTTTACTTCTGCACAATGGACCTTGTTTCTACTGGTTGATTCGAGTCAGTAAACCCACGTGAAATCCTAAGATAAAAGTGCTATACATTGTACATAGATGTTGGTGAATGTGTTACCAGCAGCACTGAGTTTTCCTCAACTAAAATATGGCTGCTACTTAATGTGCTTCATATTCCTCAAGATAAGGATTTTTTAGCAAGGTAAGTTTCAGATTCATTAAAATCAAGGTTTTATAGGCAAACCTAAGTAGCTAATAATGCATAAAGATATTTTCCTCCAAACTCTTGGACTGGGTAGATGTGTACTGCATTAACTTATAAACATGCTAAGAGCAAAACAACTTTCCTTCCTCTGGAATTTGCTGAAGAAAACTGTCTAGAAAAAGAAAAAGGGGGAAGTGGAAAAAGTTAAGTGCTTTTACAAGGTTGTTGGACAGAGTAAAATAAGAATTCCCTCAATCTAAGAATGCTAGCTCAATGGAAGACCTTTTACTAGGTACAGATTCTATGCCCATCGTTTGAGGTATAACATGAGCATGACAGATACAGAACTTGCAATCTAGCTGGGGAAGCATACAAGTAAGCCAGCAGTCAAGGTAGTGTGGTAAGGAATGAGATTTCTCTCTGACTTGGAATACCAAGGAAGATTTTTTTGGAGACATAATACATGCGAATGAGTTATCTAGATAAACATTTGGAGTAGATTGGGACAAAAGTCAGAGTGGGGAAATGGTTTATTGCAGATGTTCCAGGCAAAGGTAACTATATATTCAAGGGTCTATGATATATTCATACTATATTAATGTTAAGAAACTAAAAAAAAGTTCAGCATTCCTGGAGCATGGGGAGTTTCTTGATAGGGCCTGCTTCATACAAATACATTGAATGGACATATCCATGATACTTTCCCTCAAAGACGTTAAATCTATTTGGGCAGACAGGACTAAATCATGATTCAATCAAGGACTAACTACATAGAAAAGAAGAGTACCTGAATGTCAAATCAGTCAGGGGAAAGAGGACCTCATCTACCTGCCTCCTCTCTTTAGCATCCTTGTGCACTACAAAAGTTTTGTGAAAATGAAGAAGAGCAGGATACCCATATGACTCAAGCTCCTCAGAAGAGGTTGAAAATTTGCCTGAGTGTGAATATGCTCTCTGGTTCTCTTACAAGAAGAAGAGGTAAATCAAAAGTGAGCAAGGAAATACAAGTAAGTGTCAGTATTTGACAGAGGGTGGGAGCATGTCGTAAAGAAGGCACATGGCAAAAGCATCAGGTAGCCTAGGAGAGGGCAAAAATTGGTCAAGAATGCAGTGAGTCAATACATATGGCCCTTTGATCTGAGTGGGAGTTCAGTAAGTGAGCTGGAAAATTACACAGGAGACATATGTATATTAAAGAGAATAATTTTACTATCCTCTGTGGAAATTCTAAGACCTAGTCATCACACTACTGGGGAAAAGTAGGTCTTGAGATCTTTTTAAATGTCAAATCCCTTTTAACCCCATACAAGCTGTAAGAAACTCCAGCTGCATTCACGGGGAAAGAGAAGCAAATTAAGACTGAGGGAGCCGTGTCATCAGCCACTGCTTAATTTTCACAAGGCTTATCTATAACCCACGAATGGGTCATTTTTCCTAAGAGGATTGATAGACCCTTGAGTTAGTCAAGAGGTTAGAGACTTCAAGTTCATCTACTTATTCTCCTTTGTTGCTGTGGATTTAACTGCTCTTTTTTGGTAGTAGAGATCATATCAGTCCAAGGCATCTCTGGGTTGGTCTACCAGCAAAAGGATAGGTGAGGCTTGCTATGCTGATCGTTCCTGTGTAAAGTTTAGATGGTTATGCATGTGTGTCTTAGAAGTAAGAAAATAGGACAAAGACAAGGAAGGGAAAAAAATGAAGGGTATGCAGTTAGCCACATATATGTGTAAATGAGGAGAAAGAATATGCAAGGAAAAAAATGAAAGACAGGGCAACAAAATTATAATAAGAATGGAAAGTGTGAAAATAATTGGTTAGGGGAAGTACATGGGACTATCATTTATGTAAATTTCTATACATACAAACAAAATTATATGTTACTTTAGGTATATACTTATAAGCAATTTTTAAAGACTAACTGGAAGGATCATATCAAGTTCATAAAATGGCTTCCTCTGTGAGGGAAGCGGGAAGAAAAATGGGCTGGGGAAAATGAACAGAAGAATGCCAACTTTATCTGTGCTTTAAGTCCAAAGCAAATGTGAAGACAGACACATTTCTAAATTCCAGGTGAGTACACGGGTGTTTGTTATATTACTCTTTGTAGTTGTATAATGTGTTCTTGTTTTGTTTTTTTCACTTTTTAAAATAAATAAAGAGAAAGAGATGGAAAGGATTTCGAGGACAAAATGTGAAGCATCAAGGTACGTTGTCTTATCCACTAATTACCAGTCAAGGGAGATGGGCAAGTACTTAATGGACAGCACTCTGGGAGTGACTGGAGGGCAGTTTTCCACCCAGGACAGGAAGAATGACCTTTGGTTTTTCTTCTAGTCTTGGTAGGCTTTTCCTATCACCACCTTCAAGAAATACTCTGGCTGCTTAGCAAGTGCTGTCTGTGGCTCAGCTTTGTTTACTTTCTGAGGTTGCTGATTAACTGATGTGTTTTATGTCAACTGAAATTTACAGACACATTACCATGTTTGACAGACACATGGAGCTAAAATACAAGGATTTCCTGAGGAGAAAAATCTAACACACTATTGGAAGGTTTTTATACCCCTCTAGCCAAGGTGATGGTCCTTAGCTCTATTCATTGAACACCAGGATGAAGTGTTAAAATTCCCCCACTAAAATTCTTGTTCATCGAGTGCCTGCATTTCCAATAGGTAGCTTTTCTTTTCTATCAAGATGAAGGTATAATAGACACTTGGTTCAATCAAGATGAAGGTATAAGAGATGCTTGGAACACAAATTATTACTAATCGGTTATGTTTAGCAAACAAGAGAGCTTTCATATCCTATGAAGGAGAGCAGGGGATAAAGCTTCAAGCCAGGAAGTTACCCAAGACTCTAAATAATTGCAGAGCTTGGAAAAGAGAAACTGAGGTGCTTTGAAAGACAAATGAATAGAAGTACATAGAAAACTGATTGATTTGTGTATTTTATTGTTCAGGAGATACAGCAGCCCAAAGGAGTGGACAGGTTAATGAATTTCCTGAGGTCACATACGATGAGGTTAATAGCAGGCAGAATCAATGGATAACCCTACATCTGAAGGGGAAAAAGCAATGACACACAGAGTGATTTTTAGATATTCTTCAGGGACAAAGGGAGCCTTAAACATAAAATTCAGACAATCTGAGAAAGTTTCACTGAAGATTAGAGGAAAGTGGGATTCTGTGATCTGAAAAGTAAATAATTTTGCCTATTTACCTATTATAAGTCATGGCAATACTTACTATCAGCCCACTAGCCCCAAATTACCAGAAATGAGGCAAAAAGTGGCTGAGGGTCACAAAGCAATGCAGATTATAAATTATCACTTCCACTCCTGTTGCTTAGCTACCAAAACAGCCTGTCTTCTTATTCTTACACTGCCTGCTGCATCATTTTCTGTTACTTAAATATATTTGAGTGAATTCCGAAGCTGAAATGGAGACAAAAAAATTATTATATGGACACAATTAAATAAAAGAAAAACTCAGGGCTTAAGATGAAATCTATAGACTGGGATTCAGTCTAGGAGTACTGAAAGAGTAAATTGTAACTTTGGAGTATTTCTGGCCCATGGCAGAAATTTCACTAGAACTGGAAACAAAGGAACAATTGATCACTCACCTGAAAGAAACTGGCAAACAGAACTGTCTCTTTAATGGTTTTGTGCTAAAAAAGAAATGGGCTTGTCTCCTGTCTGATAAAAATGACAGTTAAGCTGCCAATCTTCTATCCATGTTATAAATGCATGTTATATATGTGACCATGTGCATCCATATATGGGATATATTCACACATATAGAAATATCACTTGCAAATATACTAATGTAGGTATAAATTTATTAAGGAAATACTGGTACTTAGTTTGAGATGGTAAGAACCAAGTATTACAAAACGATGGTATAGTTTATTGCACATCAAATAAATCAAAAAAGAAAGAAAGAAGCACAATAAAATTAAAACAAGAATTGGAGCTCTGGCAGAAACTTCTTTTGTATAATGCTTTTTTTTTTCCAAAAAAAAAAGGGGGGGATGAAGTACAGATGAAAATGAAAAGTGAAAATTTAAATGTGTTTTGTATAAATGTAAACGTGTCGAGTGGCTGAATTACTAGCATATGTGTTGGGAGGGTGATATCATTTGAGGAGCTAAAATTGGAGGTGAGCAATGACAATGACCAAGAAACAAATTGTCTAGGTGTTAGTTTCAATACAGGAGACAAGAACCAGAGCAGAGAGGCTAGACAGAGAGTAGGGGAAACATTCTGGACAAATTATGTTTGGTCAGTGTTTGAGAAAAGTGTGAGGAGAGAAAGGAGGGTTAAATGCATGATTAAGGGAGGGAAAGAGAGAGAAGCACTTACCAACACACTTTCATAAGCAACGGAAAAAATACAATTTTAAGTTAACTTGTGATAATGATATCGATAGCCAATTAAAAGGACTGATGCAAGCAGCAAAGTAGATGAGAAAGAAGCATGCTACTCAGTAACTGATAAATAAATGTTTAAATCATGACAACTTAGTTATCCAAGGTGGCATTTCTGGAAGATGGAGGATGGGTCTTATAAATAAATATCTAATATAATAAAAGCTTTTCCCTTTAAATCCCATAACAAAACAATGTACTCATTTTGTTGGAAATTGCACTGAAGAGCAAGAGAGTGGAATAAGAGTTCCAGGTTTCACTAATCCCCAAAGAAAATTCAACTAACAAAGGAACACCTTGGTAAAAACTCCCAAAATGGGAAATAAACCTCGGTTACCTGTGTGGCTCACAGAAAAGAATAAAAAGCACAGAAAAAGGATAAGAGATATGGTTTCACATTGACTTTGTCACCCATCTCCCTCTCCCAAGTCAGTACAACACCACATAGAGGGGATTACCCCAGGAACCATGGTCTGTACAGAGAGAAAAGAGAACAGGAGGCAGACATCCAGCTTGCCTAACATTATGAGATATTCCCGAGGAAGCCCACTAATGTAAATGCAGGGGAAACTGCATAGCAGGACCACCTATGGAAAGACAGAAACAAAGTAAGGAGGCAAAGGCCACAGAACCAGCATGTAGTTCTTGGTGGTAGCTTTGTGCACCTGCCAGCAGTAGCTCCCAGAGGTACCAGCTAATAGCCTTGCCCACCGAAAAAGCCAAGTTGGTTGCTCCCAGAAGTGGTGGGAAGGTCTGGTTGGTTTGAATTCATAAATAGCCAGCCTATAAGACCAGCCTTAAACCTTACCCTAGGGCCCTGTCCAAGGAAGGAAACGACACCACAGCCATTTAGAGAACCTGAAAGCAAGCTCTGCCTGCCTAGGGTCATTAACAGATGGCCCATCCAGAATCACAAACTAAATAGTGAAGATCTATCCTTGTCAATAAACATTTATAAATGCTGGAAAAGGTGGCTGTCTTCTCAAGTTTGTAGGCATCAACACAAGGAGACAAAGATTACAAAGATTCAGGAAATTATGACGCTTCCAAAAGAAATTAGCAATCCTTCAAGAATGGACCCTAAAGAAAGGTAAATATATGAAATTACAAAGAATTCAGAATAATCTTCTTAAAGAAGTTAAGTGAACCACAAGAATATACAGATAAAAAATTAAATAAAATTTGGAAAATAATATATGAACAAAATGAGAAGTTTGACAAAATATAGAAAAAAATAGAAATTCTGGAGACAAAGAATACAATGACTGAACTAAAAAATACAACTGAAAGCTTAAATAGCAGGCTTTAGTAAGTCGAAGAATGAGTGAGCTCAAAAACAGAAAATTTGAAGTTATCCATCCAATCAGAGGGGCAAGAAGGAAAAAAAATGAAATAGAATAAAGAAATCCTACAGGAATTGTGTGACACCATCAAGAGACCTAACCAATGAATATTAGAAATTTAAGATGAAGAAGAAAGAGAAAATGGGCCAGAAAGCAAATTTAAAGAAATAATGGTTGAAAACTTCCCTAATCTGGGGAAAGATGCTAACATTCAAGTACAGGAAGTATGAAGGTTTCCAATTAAAGTCAACTCAAAGAGGATGTCACCAAGGCACATAATAATAAAAAAAATGAAAATCAAAGACAAAAAAAAATTCTGACAGTAGCAAGAGATAAGAAACACAATATATTCAAAGAAGTCTCAATATGACTGTCAGTGGATTTCTCAGCAGAAACTTTGCAAACCAGGAGAAAGTGGATGATATAGTCAAAGCGCTGACGGGAAAAAAAAATGCAAGAATACTTTAGCCTACAAATCTGTCTTTCGGAAATGATGGAGAAATAAAAACTTTCCCAGACAAACAAGAGCTAAGGAAGTTCATCAACACTAGGCCTGCCCCATAAGAACTACTAAAAGGAGTTCTTTAAGCTGAAACAAAAGGTTGCTAATGCACAACATAAAATTTATGAAAGAACAAAACTCAAAGGTATAAGTAATACAGCCATATTGAGAATACTCTAAGTCTGCAATGTGGTATGTAAAGCAATATTATCCCCAGTTAAATGGTTAAAAGACAAAACTATTAATAACAACTATAGCTAAAATAAACTGTCATAGAATACATATTACAAAATGATGCAAATTCCAACATCAAAAACAAATCGTGGATGGAGAATGAGAGTGTAGAGTAGTTGTATACAAGCAAAGTGAAGTTGTTATCAGTTTGAAGTAGACTGTTACAAGATGTTTTATGTAAGCCTCATGGAAACTTCAAAGCAAAAATCTATAGCAGACACACAAAACAAAAATATTCAAAGTATATCACTACAGAAAACCATTAAACTGCAAAGAAAGACAAGAGAAGAAGAAAGAAACAATGCATCAACAAAATAACCATAATACAATTAACAAAATGGCAGTGGTAAGTACTTACCTATCAACAATTACTGTGAATGTAAATAAATTAAATTCTCCAATCAAAAAATATTAAGTGGCTGAATGAATTTTTTTTTTTTTTAAAGACCCAACCATATATTGCAAGACTAACTTCTCTTTAAGGACACAGGGATTGAGAGTTAAAGGATGGAAAAGTCCATACAAATTGAAACCAAAAAAGAGCAGGGATAGCTATATTTACATCAGATAAACTTTCAGTCAATACTTGTAATATGAAACAAAGAAGTTCATTTAATAACGATAAAAAAATCAAATGATCAAAAGGCAATATATAACCTAATTATTTGTAACCCCATAATATGCTGAAATGAAAAAAATTCAAAAAAGGAAAAAACATATAATAATTGTAAATATATACACAAACAACATCTAAGGACCTAAATATATAAAGAAAATATTAATAGATCTAGAGAAAGAGATAGACATCAATATAATAATAGTAGAGGACTTCAATACCCTACTTTTAACAATGGACAGGTCATCCAGACAGAAAATCAATAAGGAAATATTAGACTTGAACTACACTTTAGACCAAATGGACCTAACAGAAATATACAGAACATTCCATTCAATAGGAGCAGAAATCACATTCTTCTCAAGCACACATAGAACATTCTCCAGGACAGATCATGTGTTAGGGTAAAACAAATCTTAACAAATTTAAGAAGATTAAAATCATATCAAATATCTTTTCTAACCATAATGATATGAAACTAGTAATCAATAGTAGGAATAATTTCTGAAAATTTGCAAATATGTAAAAATTAAACAGCATGCTCCTAAACAACAAATGGATCAAAGAAGAAATTAAAAGGGAAATTAAAAATTACCTTGAAACAAATGAAAAAAAAAAACACAACATAATAAAACTTATAGGATATAGTTAAAGCAGTTCTCAGAGAGAATTTATACCAATAAACACCTACATCAATAAAGAAGAAATATTACAAATAAACAACACAACATTTCACCTCAAGGAACTAAAGAAATAAGAACAAACTTCTCTAAAAGTTAATAGAAGGAAAGAAATAAATAATAAAGATCAGAGCAGAAATAAATGAAATTGAGACTCAAAAAACAATAGAAAATATCAATGAAACTAAGATTTGGCTTTTTGAAAAGGTAAACAAAGTCCACAAACCTTTAGCTAAACTGAGTAAAAAGAAAAAACACTGAAAAAATAAAATCAGAAAAAAAAGAGGAGACATTAAAACTGATACCTCAGAAATATAAAGGATCACAAGAGACTAATATGAACAAATATACACCAAAATTGGATAAACTAAATTCATACACACATACAACCTACTAAGACTAAATTATAAAGATTAACCTAAATTCCTATACACGTACAACCTACTAAGACTAAATCATAAAGAAGGGGAAAATCTGAGCCGACCAATAATGAGTAAGGAAATTGATCAGTAATAAGGAGACTTCCATCAAAGAAAAGCTTCACTGTTGGCTTCACTGCTGAATTCTACCAAACATTTAAAGAAAACTAATATCAATCTTTCTCAAACTCTTCCAAAAAACTGAAGAGTAGAGAAAACTTACAAACTCATTTAATGAGGCCAGCGTTACCCTGATATCAAAGCTAGATAAGAATACTTCAACAAAAGAAAATTATAGGCCCAATATACCTCATGAACATAGATGAAAAGTTCCTCAACAAAATAGTATCAGACAGAATTTAACAGCACATTAAAAGGATCATTCATCATGATCAAGTGGGATATATCCTTGGGATGCAAGGATAGTTCAACACACACAGATTAATAGATATGATATACGACATTAACAGAATGAAGGACAAAGCTGTATGATCATCTCTACAGATTCAGAAAAAGAATTTGAAAAAATCTCACGTTCATTCATAATAAAAATTCTCAAGAAATTAGATATAGAAAGAATGTATGTCAACACAATAAAGGCAATATACAACAAGCTCATAGATAACATCATACTATGATGTTAAATGGTAAAAAGTTGAAAGCTTTTCCTTTATCAGCATAAAAAAGATTAGAATGCCCATTTTCACCAATTCTATTCAACAGAGTACTGGAAGTCCAAGACAGAGCAATTAGACAAGGGAAAGAAATAAAAGGCACCCAAATCAGAAATGAAAAAATTAAATTATCTCTGTTTGGAGATAACATGATCTTACATTTAAAAAACGCTAAAAATACCACCAAAAAACTGTTAGAATTAAAATTAATTAATGATCACAATAAAATTGCAGGATACAAAAATCAACATGCAAAAATCAGTAGCATTTCCACACACCAGGAAAAAACTTTCCAAACAAGAGATCGAGAGAACAACCCCATTTACAATAGCTACAAAAATAATAAAATATGATAATTAGGAATAAATTTAATTAAGGAGGTGAAAGACCCATACACTGAAAACTATCAAATATTAATAAAAGAAACTGAAGATGACACAAATAAATGAAAAGCTATCCCACATTCATGGACTGAAAGAATGAATAGTATTAAAATGTCTATACTATGCAAAGGTATCTACAGATTCAGTGCAATTTCTATAAAAATTCCAATGTCATTTTTAATAAAAATAGGAAAAACAATTATAAAATTTATATGGAAAAACATAAAACCCAAAAAGCCAAGGTGACCATGAGCTGAAAGAACAAACCTGGAGGCATCATACTATCTAACTTCAAACTATACTACAAAACAATAACAATTAAAACAGAATATTACTGGCATAAAAATAAATCCATTGACCAATGGAACATAATAAAAAGCCCAGAAATGAATCCATACATGTATGGTCAATTAATTTTTGACAAAGGTGCCAAGAATACACAATAGGAAAAGGACAGTTCTTTCAATAAATGGTGTTGGCAAAACTGGGTATCTATAACAAAAGAATGAAGTTAGACCCTTATCTCACACCATCTACAAAAATCAACTCAAAATGGATTAAAGACTTAAATGTAAGACTTGAAACTCTAACACTACTAGAAGAAAACACAGAAGAAAAACTACACAGCACTGATCTGGGCAATAATTTTTTAGATTTGACTCCCAAAATGCAGACAACAAAAGGAGAAATAAACCAATGGGCTTATATCAAAATACAAAGCTTGTACACAACAAAAGAAATAATTAACAGAGTGAAAAGACAACCTAGAGATTGGTAGGAAATATTTGCAAGTCATACATATGTTAAGGGATTAATATCAAAATTACATAAGGAACTCAAATAACACTACAGAAAAAAATAAATCATCTGATTAAATATTAGAGAAGGGACCTGAATAGATATTTCTGAAAAGAAGACACGCAAATGGTCAACAGATATGTGAAAAATAATATCATAAATCCTTTGGGAAATGTAGAGATATCACCTCACACCTGTCAGAATGGCCATTATCAAAAAGACAAAAGATAAGAAGTGTTGGCAAGGATGTGGAGAAAAGGAAACTCTTGTACACTATTGGTGGGAATGTAAATTACTACAGCCATATGGAAAACTAAAAATAGAATTACCATGCAATCCAGTAATCCCACTTCTGGGTATTTGCTCAGAAGATTTAAAATCAGTATGCCGAAAAGTTTTCTGCACTCCCTCCCCTCCCATGATCTTGGCAGCACTAGTCACAATATCTAAGTTATAAAATCAACCTAAGTGTCTATCAACAGATGAATGGATAAGAACAATGTGGTATATAGACACAATGGAATACTATTCAGCCATAAAAAAGAAAGAAATTTTATCATTTGCAACAACATGGATGGAATTGAAGAACATTACAATAAGTGAAATAAGCCAGACACAGAAAGACAAATGCTGAAATGTTATTGCTTATATATAGAATCTAAAACAATCAAACTCAAAGAATCCAGTGAGCATAATGATGAGATGAAGTGGGTGGAATATGATGGTCAAAGGATACAAAGCATCAATTAGACAGGAAGAATAAGCTTTTTTTCTTTCAGATATATTGCACACAGGGTGGATATAGTAAATAATGTATTGTACCTTTCAAAATCGCTATGACAGTAAATTTCAACTTCTCATCACAACAAATAAATATTCGAGGTGATGGACATATTAATTACCTTGATTTAATTATTCCAGATTACACTCATAAACCATAATGTCACTCTGTACCCCATAAATATATACAATTATAATTTATCAATTTACAATTAAAAATGAAATTTTTTAAAAAAGAAAATATCTCACTTGAGAAGTATAATATTCTTTCCTACTCAAATAAACATACAGAATAAGATTTAATCTTTTCCTCTAACACAGGAGTTCTTATCATTAGCATCATGTTCATGTTCTGAATCTCTCAGGTCACTGAGGGCTGTGGATTTCAAACTGGACTCACTGAATTCCTCCCACCTATTAGTCTATTCAAGTTGCCAATTTTTGGTGTCTCTTCCCTCTGTGGCAATTCCAATGGTATGGAAGGCAGCTGCTAAACTAAATGACTTTAGACTGTCTGCTGCTGCAGTTATCCAATCGGTTTCTTCCTTAATCTCCAGGCTAACTGCCTAGACACTCCCTTGCTTGCTTTCTGGTTGTAAAATAACATGAAGACTGCCAGTGGGAAAATTATTTTTTGTCATTTTATGTAGTATTGACGTTAAAAAGAAAAAATGTGGTTCTACTCTTCTAAGCAGCAAAATGTATGAGCTTCATGCATTAGCTGTATTCTTATTTCAAAATATTTTCTGTTAAATTTTGAATAATGACAATTATATACTACTTGATAGCTACGGGGGGGGGTACCTTAATGTCGTCACTTTGCCTTCCCTCATCTCTGTAACACCCACCCTTGTTCAGACTGTCCATATTCAGCCTTCATAATTTTCCTATTTCTCACATTGCTACTTCTGTGTTGGAGCAAAAGCTCCAAAGAAGCCCTAATGTGTGATGAGGTTCAGGATAGGATGTGTACACAAAAATAACACTATTGGAAAACATGTCACAACATTAAATGCAAAATTTGCTACAACTCCTATTTCTTGTTCACCTTTCCTTCTTTCAGAAGGGGATAGGAAAAGTTAGATGAGAAAAAAGCTAAAGCATTTTCTCCCCTTGAAAATCCGTTTGCCCAATAATTTAAGCTCTTGCTACTACACCTAGTATTTTCTTTTGTTTAAGAGTCTGTTAAAGAGACAGCCACATTGAATGTGAACATATCGCCAAGCTTCATAAAAATGACTGAGATGCCTCAAGGGCAGTTTTTTATACTTCCCTTTGAAAACAGTAGTATAGATAAATAACTTTTTTTTTTTTTAATTTAAAGAGGTTTGTTTTGAGCTGAATATGAGCAACTGCAGCCTGGAGAACATGGTTTCAAGAGATCTTGAAAAACTCCCCCCAAGGCGGCTAGGTTACAGTTTGGTTTTACACATTCACGAAGACAGGGATTACAGATAAAACCATAAATCAATACATGGAAAGCGTACATTGGTTTGGCTGGAAAATGTGTGACATCTTGAAGCACGAGCTTACAAATCATAGGTGGGTTTTAGGTATTCTTTTTTTTTTTTTCCAAAAATTTTATTGGGGGAAAACTACAAAACATTTACAGTACAATGTTTATGGTCACAATTTGTAGTGAGCTGATTTCCCAAAATATATTACCACTCAAGTTGACTTATCTTGTTACATTCAAAAACCTACTCTGTCAAAGTAGTCCAGAGAGTACATACATAGTGCTCCAACTGTACCTACGTACAACCAACCATTTTAAATGTACAATTAAATGATTTTCAGTGACTTTACCGAGGTGTACAGTTATCACATGAATCAGTTTTTGAGGAATTCTTTTCCCCTATTGAGACCCCTAATTCCGCTCCCCAACTTCTTTTTGAGCACATCCCACCCCTCCACAGTGCCCACCACATTGCTCAGACGTGGGTTTACCCCCCACACCTCAATTCCCTAGTGATCACTCCCACCCTTTGAGCACCATAGTGTTAATCAGTCAATACCAGTTTGATGGCGAGTACAAGTGGGGCCCATTCTTCGGATCTTGTGTCACCTCACTTCGAATAATAGGCTCAAGCTTAATCCAGGATAATACAAGAGGTGCTAACTCGCTGTCATTTCTTAAAATTGAGTAATATTCCATTGTGAACATATACCAAATTTTAACAATCCACTCATGAATTGACGGGCACTTGGGTTGTCTAGCAATAGTGAATTGTGCTGCCATAAACATTCAGGTGCAGATGTCTTTATCATAGAATGTCTTGTACTCTTTTGGGTAGATGCTAAATTCCTCTTTATATTAACAAAATATTCTTAAATTTACCTTAGGATAAATTGTTACGTAATACTTGTCTGAGTTAGACAGATAATTACTAGTTTTATTTCTATTTTTAAATAAGGAAAGCAAGGCAGACAAGCTAAATAACTTGCCCAACCAACATTATGTAAGTTGGAAATGGTAGACCCAGAATTAGAACCAAGGTAACGCTATTTATCACTATTCTTTGTTAATCAAGTTTCTGAAAAAGCTTTCTTAAGCCTTACAACATAGACTCTCTGCACATTGGGAATGGCTGCCTGAATCGACCCCATTGCTTCATTTTCTCTGGTATCTTTTGGTTCCAGAGTATATGTAATTACACAGGGTGATTCCTCTTTGATCAATCCCACATCCAGACATTTTACATGATTGAGGGAATTTAAGAACAGTGAATTAGTTCTTGGATGTCTATTTCTCCCCTGTATTTCTGCGTAAAATAACAGAAAAGAGGATTAGAATCAGGGTATTTTGTTTCAATTCCTGATTTTCCCATGTCTTTAAATGCAATACTCTATGGCTCTCTGCTTCGCTGCCTATGATGTGTGTTTGAATGGATGGAGGTTTTATAGGATGTGGTAATGACTCATAAGAATTACTATTTCCTTAAAAGAAAATATAGAAATCTAGGAATAAATCGTAGTGATCTTGGGTTAGATGATGATTTCTTAGATATTTAACCAAAGCACAAATAAAAAAAGATTGGTAAGTTTAACTTCATCAAAGGTAAAAGTTTTGTGTTTTAAAGGACAAAACTAAGAATACTTCTTAAAAAACCCACAGAATGTAAAAAAAAATTTACAAATTATATATCTGAAAAGCAACTGTTTCTAGAATATATAAGTAAATCTTATAGCTCAACAATGAGAAAAATAACCTAATAAAAATGAGCAAAAGATCTACATATATATTTCTCCAAAGAAGATACATGAATAGCAAATAACCACATGAAAGGATACTCAATATCATTAGTCATTAGGGCATTGCAAATAAACACCACAGGGGGAAAAAAACCACTTTACACCCACTAGGATGGATATAATAAAAAATACATGTAATAAAGAATGTTGTCGTGGATGTGGACAAATTGGAACCCTCACACATTGCAGGTGGGAATGTAAAATAGTACAACCACTTTGGAAAATAGTTTGGCAGCTCCACAAATTGTTAAACAGAAAACCACATGACCCAGCCATTCCTCTCCTAAGAATTTCATTATAAGAGAAATGAAAAAATATGTTGACATTAAAAAGTGTCTACAAAGTAAAGCCCACAATTAATCTTTGATTATTAGGAGTTTCAAATATGTTGTTAAAAATCTGTAATGGACAATTAAAAGAAATTACCAGAGAGAGAAGCTTGTGAGCTCACCAAACAAGGATTTCATTATAGATTTTGTCTTTATCAAATAAACTTAAAGGAAGAAGTAACAGTTAAAGTTCTAATGGAAGAGGCTGCCATTGTTGTTCCACATCTGGTTGTTGCCATTTATATTCCTTGGTTGAGCCTATATCTTCATAAGCTTTTGTGGATGGAAAAAATCCAAACTCTGAAATATTTAAAAGAAGTTTATTCTGAGCCAAATTTGAGGACCATGACCCGGAGCCACTCCCAAGAAACCTTGAGCAAGTGGACTTGAGGTGGTTAGGTTAGTTTGGTTTTATACATTTCAGGGAGACAGGGGTTACAGGTAAAGTCATAAATCAATATGTGGGAAGTATACATTGGTTTGGCCCAAAAAGATAGGACATCTCGAAGTGGGGGCTTACAGGTTATAGGTGAGTTTAAAGATTCTTTGGCTTGTAATTGGTTAAAGACATGAAGCTTTATCTAGAGGCTTGGAATGTTTTAACATAAGGAATGGTTATCAGAGATAAGCCACCAGACATAGATTTGTTGTGCAAATTGAGGACCTGCAGGTTTGTCTTGCATACCCTTAGGCCTGTCAGTGGGTCACAAAGGACTCCAAGAAGGGTGGGGGGCATGATGAGGCAAGTCTGACCTCCCTCCTCCTGGCAGACAATTTAGTTTTAGATACTCCTTTGGGCACGAGGGGGTCCATTCAGTCATCCGGTGGGGGGGGTGAGCCTTAAAATTTTATTTTGGTTCACACTTTTTAGCGGGTATATGTTGAACATTTCTGTTTCATGGTTAAGACAGAATCAGAGGCCATGGATACTGACAACTGACTTGTCTTTTTCTTCTGTCTTTTTGCTTGATTTTATTTACTCCCTTGTCTTGATTTGTATGCAAAACCTGGAAAAGCTACAAAAATATGTGCTTTGTGGTTTATCTAGAAACAATATGGATAATATTGCTGTTAATTTTGGTGAATAAAATAAAATTTGTATAGTTTATTTCAATCTAAATAAAATGTGAATTTTGTTTTTAAAAAAGCCTCTAAAAATGTTTATAGTAGTATTATTCATAATAGCCAAAATGTAAAAACAACACAAATGTAGATTAACTAATGAATGGGTAAGCAAAATTAGGTATAACTGTACTGTAATCGTTAATTTACATGGCAACTTGGGTAGGCTCTAGGGCCTCATTGTTTGGTCAAATACCAGTCTAAATGTAGCTGTGGAAGGTATTTTGCAGATATGATTGGTTGATTTAAACTGAAGCAGATTGGCATCCATAATTTGGGTGGTCCTCATCCAATCAGTTGAAGATCTTAATTGCAATAATTTGTAGCTTCAGAAATTTCCAAACATTTTTCTTCTGGCATGATTCTCTCCTCTGTTTTCCAAAATAAAACATTGGTTTTTAATCTATTAAAAACCTCATGTAGAAATATTGAGTAGGCAAGTTGATATATGAGGTCCAACCTTGATATGTGAGTTTTCATTACATCAATGGTATTTAGATATTCAAGGACTCTTCCTCGGTGCACTAAATCTGTATTAGTCAGTGTTCCCCAGAGAAATAAAACCAGTAGGATATATGAAAGGAGATTTAGTAGGGGAATTGGTTGACAAGATCACAAAGGCAGAGAAGTCCTACAACAGGTCATCTGCAAGCTGGAGAACTAGAAAAGCCAGTGTGGCTCATAGCTGGTAGCCTAGCTCAGAACCAAGGAAGCCAATTATGCAGCTCAAGTCTGAGGCTGAAGTCCTGAGAGCCTCTGGAGGCCGCTGGTCCAAGTCCCAAGGTCCAAAAGCCAAAGAACCTGGAAACTGATGTTCAAATGCAGGCAGGAGGAAAAAGTCTTTTGCTCTGGAAGGGAGACAGAAAGCAAAGAGAGTGAATTTCCTTCTTACTGCCGGTTTATCCACATTGAAGGCAGATCTTCTTCTGTCCGCTGACTCAATCTCCTTGGGAGAGATTGAGTTCTTTGACATCAATCTCCTTGGGAAACACTCTCACAGACACACCCAGAAATAATGCTTCATCAGCCATTTAGGCATCTCTCAATCCAGTCAAACCTAAAATTAACCCTCACACTATCTGTTAAGTGGTATAAAACTATAGCAGAAACATTTTTAAAAGTAGGGAAGGAGCCACTGGTGAGTTAAAAGAAAAAGAAGCATATTTGTTGTCTTTGAATAAAATTGTAGAAAGTTTTTTTTTTTCAGTAGGATGAATGCGAATTGTGCCAAATGCTGGTAATATGTAGGGTAAAACAAGGACTAGCACATATATAATCTTTACGCCGGGGTCATGGTAGAGAAATTGATCAATACTAGTTAGTCTAATGTCACTGCTTTAGTTCCTGCTAAGGCACCTGAAGTTTTACTCACGATCAGATTTTATTTTTATTATTATTTTTATTTTAATTTTTTTACAATCAGTGCAAATGTTAACACAGTGAAAAGGCAAATATGAAATGTCCTACTTTGAAAACTATTTGACCTCAAAACCACCCACCCGAAAGGGTCTATACAATTCCAATGGGTCTATGGAACACATTTTAGAAAGCACTTCCTTAGTAATATGGAATTTAACTTAAAAATTGGATAAACATAAAGTAAATGTATTCAAAAAGCAAATGACAGTTGAATTTTACAACATAAGATTGCTTTTTATGCCACTAAAAATGGAACTATAGTCATGTGCTGCATAATGATGTTTGAGTGAACAACTCTCCATATATGTTGATGGTTCTATAAAATTATAATGGAGCATATATATTAGTAGAAACCTGATGTATGGCACTGCAGATCAAGCAGAGGATCTGACTGATATTCAGTAATGGTGTTGGGACATTTGGTTTTCCTCATAAAAATATATATACATAAAAAGTACTATCTAGGTTTGTGTAAGTATACTCTATGATATTCTTGTAAGAAAAATTGTCTAATGATGCATTTTTCAGAAAATATCCTCATTGTCAAGTGATGCATAACTACATAATAAATTTCTGTCTCTGAACTAAATTGTAAGGATTAGTTTATTTTTTTACTATAAAGTGAACAATTATTTTTCAGGAGGTTATGTGAATGTGGGGGCCTTCATCTTAATATTCAATTGTTTATGTGTTTTTTAATGCATTAAAATTAAATATTTGGACATTATTGTTCCTACTTTATTAAAAATTAATCAGGGTTTGGTCTATTATAAATAAGATCATAAATGTCAATATTCTACAACCTGAAATTTACTTATGGAATACTTTGCAATGCTATTATAAAACTTGCCTAAATATTTGGTCAACTTGGTCTACCTTGAGTTTGAGCTTGACATTTCAGCTTTTCGGAACTCAATGTTGTAAACAAAAAACATAAAATTAAAATAATTTCAATTATTTAGTCTAACTTTAATTTTGTTTGATATGGATGATGGACATTTTTTAATACTTAACAAAATGATGCAATGTTTTGAAGTCTTAACCACCCTACTCTCTAGTTATGGATAATACATACATAGATAAATATAATGGGTTTATAATAATTTAAGACAATTATAATAAACTAAATAATATATTTGAAATTTTGGTATGAGTAATCTGCTTGATTGGTGAGCTCATAAACTGATGAAGCAGGTATACCTTCTCTTTAGAAATATAATGAAGCAAGCTCCAGCTGGAAAAAGGGCTGTCACTTACTGGGAACATGAAGTAGATAAAGAACCAAAGGATGCTTTCAGGTGGAGATGAAAGTCACAAAGTGTGCAAATTAAAAAGAACAGATTCATTCATCTTTGTCTTTTTACACCTGGACAGAATGCTAAGAGCCATCTGTCAAAACTGCATGTAATACAATAAAAGACATTTCATTTATCTGTGAATAAATTAAATAGACTTGGATGGGGTTTTAATGGAAATATGTACAGTGTGTAGATTTCCAAACAATCAAGCTTGGCATTTCCTTCAACAAGCTTTGATGGATCTCTTTAGAGAACAATTCTCCAGGATAATTTCCCTTTCCTTTTTTCTTCTTGCAATATGGCCATTCAACCATTTTTTTTTTTTTTTTTTTTAACATTTGGCACCTTCAGGATCAGGAGAAAAGGAGAAAATTAGAAAAGCATTCCATCCAGTCTCCATAATAAAAACTTTGTCCTGGGATGGATAAATAAATGAAGCAAAAAATATAATTTTATTTGAATGCCAAGAATGGGTTTTTACCAATATTGATGGAAAAATGTACCTTTTATCAACTGACACATCATTTGAGCAAATAAACCATTCACAACAGAATACTATATAATTTTTTAACTTCTAATTTTTTTTATTCCTTTCAAAGAATAAGGCACCAAACTGGGGGAAAAAAGAGAATCCTATTTTTTCAAATTTTCACAGTTTCTCTCTCTCTCTATCTCTCTCATTGATTTTTGACTAAGAATGAAATGGAGAAGTACAGAATGACAAACATAAAAAAATCAATGAGAAAGTGAAATACAATTTATAAATGTTATGTTTGTCCTTGGAAATAGCAATATCATGTTTTCAAAGTTAGAGTTTTTGAAAAGCATATTAGAAATATTGATGCTAATTGTCTAGTTTCTCACAAGTAACTGTGACGACCTTGACAAAGCTGAAAGCATTTCACAGAAATAAGATATTTCTGTGAAATATTCCTTCAAAATGTATTAATGTTTCTAATTATAAAGATTTGGACTATTCAAAAGAGCAGGTCCTGTAATAATAGAATTTGTGTCAAAGACAGTAACACAAAATAGAGAACATTAAGTTTATATTGGTGCTATATTGTAAGGTCTTTTTTAAACTAATAAGAAGATATAAAATTAAGACATCTCTTATCTTCTTGAGACATCTAGCATTAAAAATACATTTATAAGAAGTAGAATTTCCTGCATTGCAACAAACTTTAAAAAATCTGTAATTTCCTAAATTCAATTAGAATACTTGTAAAAGTTATAAAATCAACTTTTTCACTATGCTAGAAAATAAACAAAGGTCATTAATTATCTGAGGGGTATTTATACAAAATAAAAGTCTGACTCTTGGTAAGAACAGGGAGGGTTGTGGCATATAAATTACTTTCTTCTCATCTTTTTCTCTACAGTTCAATGTAGTCTTGAAAACTGCATCCTTGCAACCCTGGTAGTTATCAAAAATAGTACCCTACCTGTCATGATGTTGGGGGAAAGGAGGGGTAACAGACAAATTTAGAGCATCTCAAAAAGAACCATCCCCAGAGCATTTCCACTATTTTACCTGCCTGGCAGCTCTTCAGAATAGCAATATTCTCATGACTTGTCTTTATGTAACATGACTTGGTGACTGCTCAATGATATAATCCCTTTCCCTAGGGTTTTTGTCTAAAACAATCAAGGGCAATTGTTTTACCTTGAAGCTGCCTTGGACAACAATAATAGTTGGAGCAAATAAGAGATTGGCTAATTACAAGTGAGAAAGAAGGACCGTACAAAAAGATCTGAGAATGAGATGTCCATAAGGAGGTTTAGAAAAGTTCCAGTATATCCCTGGGGATCTGGTAGTCCATGTATTTGTGAAAGATAGTGCACCTGCCTAGCCAAAAAGGACCTGAAAATCTCTTAAAGTCTCAGCTCTGGCTTACATTGAGGCCATTCACCATCACAAAGTGAAAGCTAATCTTGAGTTTTAAAGTCTCAAATTTGAAAGGATGCTTTACCACACAATTAGAGCTCTTTGGAAAATAGGCAGTTTGGTTCTAGGCATTTAAAAAAATCTCTGCCCAATAATTAGCTAATTAAGCAAACCAAGTAGAGATTTTAGTGGCAGCTCAGTATAAGAAATCAGACTATGAAATTAGTCTAGGAAAGTCACAAAATAAACAAACAGAGGTAATAACAACTATAACAAAAATAACAAAAAGCAATAACAACAACAAACCTTGGGGGATGATGGAGAAATCTAATTTGCAGAGTTCCCACATTTTATTATGTAAAATTTTTAGTTTTAAGCAACAAAAAAGTCATGCAAAGAAACAAGGAAATATGGCCCATGCACAGGGGTAAGGGTAAGTGAATGGAAACTGTTCTTTAGGAGCCTAAATGTTAGACCTACTAGACAAAGAGCTATTATGAATTAGCTATTATAAATCCAAGGAATTAAAAGGAATTATGTCTAACACATTAAAGTATGAGAATGAGTTCTTTCCAAATGAAAAGGATCAATAAAGAGATAGAAATTATAAAAAAGAAACTAATTGAAATTCTATGGTTGAAAAATACAATAACTGCAATAAAAATTTCTCTAGAAAAGTTTAAGAAATGTGCATTGACAGCAGAAAGATTCAGTCATCTTGAATATGGTTCAATTTACAACAACCAGCCTGAGAAACGGAAAGAAAAAAGAGTGAAGAAAAATAATGAAAATATGAACATATGCATATAGCAGATCCACAAGAAGAGGAGAGAGATAATAGGTAGATAATCTTTGAAGAAATAAATGGCAAAAACATTTCCAGATTTTAAAAAATTAAGCTATACATCCCAGGATTTCACATAATTCAAGTTACAGGGCAGTTTTCTGGGTAGCTTTGGATCTACCCATTTATCACCCTTTATTGCTTATAGTTCCCATGAATAACTGTAGAATGTGCTGGAAATAGAATATCCTGAGATAGGGAGGAACTTCCTGAAATAGCCTGGACCTTGTTCTTGTTCCACTTAGGAAGTAATACCTTGAGTAAAAGAGGAACTGTCCAGCACAGGCTGGGATTTATTCCTCTCTTCCTTGGAAGTAGAATGTCCTTCAAAGCATTTCCCAGTGAGTTACATGGCCCCAAATGTATATAATTCAGGGAAGGCTGCCTTTCAGGGCTCCTCAGATGTGGTGTAAGTGGGGCATGTGCAGTGAAGTTTCATTCTACCCCAGTCAGCTTTCTTGAGCTTTGAGGAATCATCTCACAATGGATCCTATGTTTCCTTTGTCCCTTGCTACCTATCTGTAAGTAATAAACCCCCTTTATATGGTTTAATATGAATGTGTCTATCTCATAGGACTCAGTTATTGGCAATACTACAGCCCAGGATGCAGTGGACAGAATTATTTGGACTCCTGGTGATTGGCATAGTGATGATCTCTGTTATCCTCTATGAAATGGGAGTTCTCCCTTGAGATTGGTTATTAGTGAACCTGTTTCACAAGTAGGATCAATTCAAGAAGATACACAGCATGACACATCATAGCCAAACTGTTGAAAGACAAAGAGAAAATTTTGAAAGCAAAAAGAAAAAAATGACTCATAGTGTACAAGGGAAACTTCATAAGATAAACAGCTTGCTTCCTATCAGAAGCCATGCAGGTGTGGAGACACTGGGATAATATATCAATGACTTTTTCCCTTTTGGGTAAATGTCCAGTGTTGAAACTACTGGACCACATGGTAGATCTACTTTTAGTTCTTTGAGAAATCTCTGTGCAGTATATAAGTGTTCCTTTCTCTCCACATTCATGCTAGCATCTATTGTCTTGGGACTTTTTGGTAGAAGCCATTCTCACTGGGGTTAGGCAATATCTCATTATGGTTTTGATTTGCATTTCTCTGATAAGTGATGTTGAGCATTTTTTCATATGTTTATTGGCCATTATCTATCTTCTTTTGAAAAGCTTCTATTCATATCTTTTGCCCACTTTTTAATGGGATTGTTTTATTTTTTTCTTTGTGATTTGCGTGAGTTCTTTATAGATTCTGGTTATTAGCCCTCTATCGAATGTATAACATGCAAATATTTTCTGTAGGTTGCCTATTTGCTCTGTTACTTGTTTCGTTGGCTGTACAGAAGCTTTTGAATTTAATCAACTCCCATTTATTTATTTTCATTGTTGCTGTGATTGCCCTTGGGGTCTTATTCATAAATACTATGCATAGGCCAATATCTATGAGAGTTTTTCCATCATTTAATTATACAATTCTGACAGTGTCGTGCCTTAGGTTTAAGTCTGTTATCCACCGGGAGTTGATTTTTGTAAGAGGTGAAAGATGCAGGTCCTGTTTCAGTCTTCACCATTTTTCTGTCCACCTCAATGCTGCCATCACGTAGATGACTTCAGTGCTATGAGGATGAG
>CAUYRT010081622.1:0-15945 GCA_963574885.1 Lepilemur ruficaudatus | reverse complement strand
GGGACTACAGGCATGTGCCACCATGCCCAGCTAATTTTTTCTATATATTTTTAGTTGTCCAATTAATTTCTTTCTATTTTTAGTAGAGACGGGGTCTCGCTCTTGCTCAGGCTGGTTTTGAACTCCTGACCTTGAGTGATCCTCCCGCCTCAGCCTCCCAAGTTGCTAGGATTACAGGCATGAGCCACTGCACCCAGCCCAGTAATTTGGATTTTGAATTAACAGGTACATATCCTTAATGTTTATCACAAGTCATTTTCAGTCCATTTTCCTAAATTATGCTCTTCCCTCCTGTCTGCAGTCTACTAAATCCCTTTCATGCTAATGCTGAGCTGTCAGGGGCAGCCTCTGGAATCTACGTGTTGGTATCTGTGGACTCGTGGAAGGGCAGAGCTACCAGCTGAGGGCTCTTAACCTTTTTCTCAACTAGGAAACAGCGATAGTTTTGCCTCCAAGTTAATTCTTCATGCTTCTGTAGCACCTCACAGCTAAAAGTCACGTATTTCATAACCGAATTTATGCCTCATTGGGGGAAAATGGGCGTGAAAGAGAGGGAAAGAACGAACACAAGGCTTAGAAAAAGCTTACTAATCAACTCTTGCATGGCTTTATTTCTGTTTAACTGTTAATCAGGTGACAGGTATTGGAATTTAGAAGAGAGGGAGAGACCCGTATGACTCATTGCTGTCATCTGCATGTTACATTCAGTTACTGTGTATTTCGGGAATGGGAAAAAAATTGTTTAGGAGGGAAATAGGAAGAAGGCTACGTTCATCAAGTAGCTATTTAGTTTGTAAGACAGCTTCTGTCATACGGTGCATTGGTACTATGAAAAATTCATTGTTGTGGGGGATTAAGAATAAACACATGGTTCTTTTGCCCTGCGCAGGGAAAATGGTGTAACGTACAGAATTATAAAGTACTAATATTCCATAAACCATGCTTAATTAGTTCTTTCTTAATTTCTGTTTCATTTTGTTTAGAGTTGATGTTTCTTACCTATCTCGCATGGGAATTTTAATATTTGCTTAGTACTTAAAATATGTTTAAAATAAGCTACTACTAAGAATTAAATAGGTTGCGATGTCACGAAATAGCAATTCTAATTCTTTTAAAAGTGACAAAACCATCTTTGAAATGGATACTGCAGAAACTACGTGAAATGCACTTACAAGTAATAATTACTCATATTTAATACATTTACATGTTTAAATTCCTTTTTAAGAAATGATATGCTACTTTAAAATCTTTACTATATAGTATTTTATTTGTCCATATTTCTTTAATATCTAAAAATAATATATTAAATAAGAATAGGATTGATCTTAAAATTGACCCCCCTTTGAAGCATTGGAAAGCCAGACTTAGCGCAAGGTGTGGCCTTGCACTTAGTTGTTTAATATGGTTTTTTGTTTTGTTTTGTTTTGTTTTCTTTCTTTTTTTTATTATTATTAAAAGGTTACGTACATTGCCCTTGTGTTTAATATAGTTTTAAAAATGAATGAATAGGCCAGGTATGGTGGCTTGCGCCTGTAATCCTAGCACTTTGGGAGGCGAAGGTGGGAAGATTGCTCAAGGTCAGGAATTTGAAACCAGCCTGAACAAGAGCCAGATCCCGTCTCTACTAAAAATAGAAAGAAATTAATCGGCCAACTAAAAATATATAGAAAATATTAGCCGGACATGGTGGCGCGTGCCTGTAGTCCCAGCTACTTGGGAGGCTGAGGCAGGAGGATCCCTTAAGCCCAGGAGTTTGAGGCTACTGTGAGCAAGGCTGACGCCACGGCACTCACTCTAGCCCGGGCAACAGAGTGGGACTCTGTCTCAAAGAAACAAACAAACAAACAAAAACACTACATTGAGATAGTACTACATACCAAGTAGAATGGCTGAAATTAAAAATACTGATCATGTGAAGTGTTGGTGAGAACGTGGAGCAACTGGAAATCTCATGCCCTATTGGTGGAAGGTAAAATGGTACAACCACTCTGGGAAACAGTTTGGTGGTTTCTGAAAAGAGAATTATATGCCTGTCAGACAGTTCAACTTTCACTCTCAGGTATTTACCCAAAAGAAATAAAATCATATATCCACATAAAACCTTCTACCTGAATGTTCATAGCAGCTTTATTTGTAATAGTTCAAAACTGGCAACAACCCCGATGTCCATCAAAAGGTAAATGGACAGACTCACTCATACAGTGGAATTCTGCTCGAAGATAAAAAGGAGCGAGAAAAGGAACACAGTGACACGGATAAATCTCGACGTAATGATTCTCAGTGAAAGAAGCCAAGCTCCACGCCCCAAAAAGAACACGTCCTATATAATTCCATTTATATAAAATTATAGAAAATGTAAGCTAATTTATAGTGACAGAAAAAAGACAGTAGTTGCAGTGGAGTGGAGGGCACCTCATACCTAAACGTCTGTTTTATGTTGAGTAAAGACTTCAGTGTGAACGATAAAACCATAAAACCGTGGTAGGCCGCGTAGGTGAGCGTCAGACTGTGGAAGAACTTCGTAAGGCACAAGAAGCACACACTCACACTCACACTCACACTCACACACACAAGATTAATTAATTCAGCAATGTTAATCTAAAGCTTCTATTTCTGAAAAAAAAAAAACTGAAAACTGGGAAAAAATGTTTCTGGCACATACAATTGACAGTGCTTCTATAGAACTCCCATGAATCAAGAAAAAACCCTGTAGAGAGATGGGCAAAAGATACGAACAGGCAGACCACATTGAAAGGAACCCCAGTCAGCCAGTAAGCACGAACATAGGCTCAACCTCACTATTCAGCGAAATGTGAGTTACAGCCAAAACTGGAGCCCACTTTATTTCCGTCAATAAAATTTGAGTTTAATTATATCAAGGATAGGCAAAGATACGAAGAAACCGCAACACATATCTGCTGTTAGAGAGTAAATTGGTACAAACCCTTTGGACAACTGTTTGGCATTATCTGCTAAATTTTAAGATGTACCAACTTTAAGACTCAAAGGATTCCACTTGTAGGTATATACACCTAAGAAGCTGGCGCGAGTGGCTACCAAGGGGTTTGCACAAGAACGTCCATAGCAGTGCTGTACCGTCGTAGTAAAAACTGGAGGCCGTCCAAATTCCAACAGCATTAGAATAGATAGATTGAGTATGGCTCGACAATAGAACACTGTAAAGCAGTAGAAAGAACAACTTGAAGTTAACCACAGCAACAAGGGAGACTCTTAGGAACAAAATCTAAGCCAAAAATTCAAGTTGTGGAAGAACAGATACAATGTGATAACATTCTTAGGGATACCAATAAATGTTGTAAAACTATAAAGAGCAAGGAAATGATAAAATTGCAGAGACAGTTACTTTGAAGGAGGAAAAGAATGTGATGGAAAAACCACCACTGGGGACTGCAACAGCAATGTTCTACAATTTGGGCATATTTGTATCATTCTTTTATAGCTTATGTTCATTTGATAACCTTTGAATGTATATAATCATAAAGTTAAATATATTTAAGAGAAGTACAAATTGCAAAATTTAACATATGAGTTACAGGAGACCTGTTCTTGTATACCTGCCAGAAAAGTATGCTTTTTTGGAGAAAAGGTAACTCATAAGGAGTTCTACCCATTACTTAGCCTTAAGGACTTAAATTTCCTCTGTTAAAGGTTTTTCCTTTTTTCCCCTGTATTCTCTCTGCCCCGCTGCTCCTCAATTTGTAGGAAAGGTTTCAAGCACTTTTCACCATCTATGATGATCAAGTTACATTTCAGTTGTTCAAAAGCTTTAGAAGAGTCAGAATAAATTTCAGCAAACCCGAAGCAGCAGCGAGAGCACGCATAGAACTCCACGAAACAGACTTCAACGGGAAGAAGCTGAAGCTCTATTTCGCACAGGTACTCCATAGTGCAAAGGGTACTGTTCTCGAAACTTGTTTCTCTCCATCGAAAAATACTTTTAGTTCTTCATTTTCTATATTATTATATCAGGTTTTTGGAATCAGTGATCCCAATCAGCAAATAATATAAAAATATTTTTCCTTTATTTTATAGGTATTTATTTACAAAGCATATTTAGCCTCCTAACTTGGTTTACTGAGGCTAATTTTTTAGTCTAACTCATTTTTCTGGTAGCTTTGCTCCGCTGGGGTTCTGTGTGGGTTAAGCCCTGACACCCTAGGGTTAGTGACTAACTTCTGTCCTGTGCATCAAGAGTGGCACATGGGAAATGATACATGAAATCCTGGGGAGAATTGAGAACATAGACTCTTAAATCATGTTCTGTGTTCTGTAATTCATGTGAGGAACCCCGTGGAAAATGGCTGCTCATCCAAGGGGTGGCCTGGAACTGTACAAAAAGGCTGTCTCAGACGTTGCAATTGCAGAGGACCCTGTGGGTTACCAAGAGCTGGCTCTGCTTACTATTCTAGTCCTGCACTGGTGTGACTGAGAAACCAATTTCTTCTCAGAACTGGCCAAATGCAGGCATTAGAGCTCTACTCATGTATTGAGTGCACTGTTTTATTGTCAAAAAAATATTTTTTCCTTGGTCTTAGCTTTCAAATGAAAAAAAAAAAAAAAGGTTTGTTGTATTGCATTGCAAATGAAAACCTAAATGGAAGAAATGTTTAGACATTTCTTGGTAGAGTTTCTTGAGATGGAGCATAAAACAAGATGATGCAGCCTAATCGCTTTAAGATTGGAGTTTAGTAGTTACTGCCGTTCATTTCTCCATTCGTCTATTCATTCATTTATTTTTTTATTCAGCTAATATTTATTGAGCACCTAATATAGGTGGCGACTGTGCTGTGCGATGAGTGAACCAAACGGACACAGGTCCTCCCTCTTGGAGATGATAGACTGTTTAAGAGAAGTTTCTAATTTTCTCCAAAAGGATGTAGCAGTTAACTTAGAGATAAAAATGAAGAAAAAAATAGCCCAGTCAAACTGGTTGTGAGTATCTCGTTGCCTGCAGGTGCAGGTGGCTGGTGAAGCCCGGGACAAGTCCTACCTGCTGCCGCCCCAGCCTGCCAAACAGTTCCTCATCTCCCCTCCAGCCTCGCCGCCGGTGGGGTGGAAGCAGAGTGACGACGCGATGCCTGTTATAAATTACGATTTACTCTGTGCCGTTTCCAAGTTGGGACCAGGTAACAAACTCCTTTTCTTCCCAAGAAACGTTTGTATCGAGGACCATGTGCAGCAGTGTGCACTCTGGCAGCATGATTAAGGTAGAGGATAAAGTCACACACACCTGGGTTCAGATTCCAGCTGTGGCATTTGCTAGCTCTGTAGTCTTGAGCAAGTTGCTTAGCCTCAATTTTCTGAGCCTTGATTTTTTTCACATCTGCTTTATAGTAGAGATAATCATGTTATCTACTGTTCAGTGTTGTTATAAGGATGAAATGATACGTGCATCATAATAAATGTGTAACTGCATTTTTTATTCAAGTAACCAACAACCTTTATTTTTTAATTTTTTTTTAGAGACAGAGTCTCACTCTTTCACCTGGGCTGGAACTCCTGGGCTCAAACAATCCTCCCACTCCCTCCTCCCGAGTAGCAGGGATTACAGTCATGTGCCATTATGCCCAGCTAATTTTTAAAATTTTTTTAGAGATGGGGGTCTCACCGTGTTGTCCAGGCTGGTCTTGAACTCCTGGCCTCAAGCGATCCTCCAAAGTACTGGGATTATAGGCATGAGCCACTGCGCCCAGCTGACAACTACTCTGAATATATAATATTTTAAGGACTTGGTGGTGATATATAATATCTCTTCCACATTTTTCTCTTTACTTTTTTTTTCAATTTCTTCTATCCCTTCTTTTTACTTTCTCTACCTCTCTCTTCCCTTTAAAATAATATAAGAAACTGATGCCGTGCTGGCTCAGACTAGTTGTCCACCCAAGACAGTATTATGTCTCTTGTAGGGGACACGAGAGGCATTTTGAACAGAAGGTGGGCCAGTGGTGCTTTTAGACGTTAGAGCTGTACCTTGGATGTCCGAGGTCCTATAAGAAAGGGAGTGCCAGTGCTGCCTGGATCCTTACAGGCGTCTCCCAAGGGAAAACGAAAACCGTCATGAAGTTAAGCAGATTCATTCCTATTGTTCATAAAACAGCAATGAACATTTTAGCTCCAAGACCTCAGTACTGAAAGGACAGAATTTTACGAGAGCCTTAAAGTAGCAAATCTCTAACACCACAAGATCAAATACTCTGAGGTAGGATTTAAAGATTTAAAAAACAGTAACAATTAAAATCTGAGACAAAACCGTTCAAGAGACAAAACCGTTCTTTTTGCTGGAAGTGAGGCCACAGTTGTTCTTCGGTTTGCCTCCCCAGGAGAGAAATACGAACTTCACGCAGGAACCGAGTCGACACCTAGCGTGGTGGTTCACGTCTGTGAGAGTGAAACCGAAGAGGAAGAAGAAACAAAAAACCCCAAACAGAAAATTACCCAGACGAGGCGCCCCGCACCTCCGACCGCAGCCCAGAACGAGCCCCCGACCTTCGACTGTGTGCTGTGAGGCCCCGGGCTGCGGGGCAGGGCAGCTGCCCTCGTGGGCTTCAGCCATGGCGATCTGCACCCCTGCCGCGGACGCATCGCCCGGCTGGTGGCGTGGGTGAGACCGGGACTGCGTGAGGCTCAGGGTCCTTTCCCCACACCTGACCCGCAGACATGGTGGTGTAGGGTAGCAGCGCGTCATACCTGTTCAGAGTTTTAAGTGATGCTCTAAATGGCCCTTTAAATGAAAGGATTAGCCCCTAAGATGTGGCAACTCTTGACCGTTTTTAAACGGTAGCAAATTAGGCAAGTGGCTCCCTTCCCCCGAGCAGCGTTAGTTCCTGTGATGCCGTATAGCATGGGGTACCGAAAACTGGAACTGTAGTCACCCAGTGCAGTACCATTGTTACGAATTTAAAAATAATCTTACACCTTTAATAATGTAGTGTGGGTATTTTTGTACTGGTATAGTAGCTTCTAACTAGTATATTGATCAAAGGTTGTTATTCAGCATACGTGAAATTTTTTGCACAGAAGGAAATACAGAATAATTCATAGGCATCATTTTTCTCAAGTATTTGTTTCATTAGCTTTGGGGAAGAAATGTCAAATCCACTTTGATTATCAGAGTCAGGTGGCACAGATCTGGGTGCATGTTGATCTCTTCCCCGTGACTCTTACTCGGAAGTTGGGGGAAAGTGGCACACAGGCCGCTGTTCCTAACGCGGTGTCCCTCCAGACACAGTCTGCCTGGCAAGAGCTGCTACTCTGGAAGTGGGACGTGAGCTTCAGTGTGATTTCAGAGGGCTGCTGCGTTCTGCCATTTGTGACCACGCGCCGGCCTGTAGACTGCCAACTGTCTTCACTCCAGTTTTTATCCTGTTACCTTTTCTAATACTGTGTCAACCACTAGTTCGTGAGTTTTTCTGTGCTATACGTACATTTGTGTGTGTCATTCATAGACTTTAGATTAGAGAAGGTGATGGTGGGATCCTCTGAAGACCATTTTTAAATTGTCCATTTAGACATTTTTTGGCCTGCTTTGAAAGAAAAGTCACACGTACTATTTTTGTATCAGTTAGGGAATGAGCGGGGAATCCATTTAGTCGTACTTCTCATTTTGATGAAATTTTTTACCCTGGCTTTCCACTTTGCATTTTTCCCCAAACAGAGCTGTTTCTCACGTGTGTTTCCGAGCGTATGTTTGAACCTTCTAAACTAGAAGCGACATCTATTTAACTCTTTGTAGTTTCTTCAGACTTTGAAGTCCCTCTCAGAGAAGAACCTCCTAACCGAGGATGCTTTGCTCAGGCGGGTGGGGGTGCTGGTCTCTCCTCGTTGACCCCTTTGCGTGGCTCCTGTCGGGGCTCCCTGGCGTGTGTGCGAAGGAGGTGAAAACGTGAGCAGGAACTAACGAACCAACGCAGCCGCCACCACAAAGGAGGAGAACACAGACATTCAAGTCATGATTTCTGTACATTTTGGTAACATGTTACTGTGGTTTAGTTCTTATTATGGTAAAAATTTATTTCTGAGCTCTTGAACTATATTGCTCAAAATAAAAAACGGTTTTCTGCATTTTCCTTGCTCTCAAATACTCTGAGGTGATAAACTCTCCCATTTGTATCTGTCTACCCCTGCTAAGTCCCAACGTAAATTCAGTTGAAATTTGCAATTCCATCAGTAATTAATTTATTGAATTCAGACCATTATTTATCAGTTTGACAGCCGCTTAGTAAATGTACTTTGCAGTTCTGAACTTAGCATTTTACCCATTTTTGATTGTAGGATAGACCCTATATTTCAGGAAACATACGTATTGTCAGAAGTTGAGAACTTTTTGAATTTCCTTTTAGGTATTATTTATTAAGCATAATTTTCTAAGTGATCAAAACCCACGATGTTTTGTTATTTGACTTGGCTTTCATTCTCTACCTGCCAATTAAAGAATGTCTCATCCCTGTCATGTAAAACATTTTAATGTCAAGCAGTACAAATTACTTAAATTACCCAGTGTTTTTCTATTTTTTTTCTTTAAGAGCATTGAATAAACTGAAGAAAACTTTAAACTAAAATTTGATGTATATATATAGCGAGAGGGGAGAGGAGTCATTTAAACTTTTCCCTGGGAATCAAATCATGTAGAAAATTGTAAGTAAAGGTAATAGTGCTTTGTGTTAGGAAAAAACATTTGCAGAGGATAAGAAAACCATATCACTTAACAAGGATAGTTGACAGAACCTGCAGTACATTGGCTCTTACAGTCTAGATTTTTCAACATACCCACCTGATGAAACCAGAGATAAATGCATTTAGAAAGCATCCTAGTGAGCATCTACTGGGTTTAAGGTGCTCAGAGGCTGAAATGGATAAGAACACTTCCCTTGCCTTGGAGAACTTAAACCAGGTGGAAAGCAAACTAGTCTTTCCCCATTCTCCTTCAAAATTTTATACACGACTACTTGTCAATTATTAAGAGCCAAGTCAAAGCTACGAGGAACTTTAAAGTTCAATACAAAGGTTTAAATAGAACATTGTAGTCATTTATGGGATATTGCAGAGATAACCAGGAGATAGATAAAGGTGAGGTGCGGTACTTCCATTCTTTAAGAATATAGTCTGTATTGTTTCCTATTCACATTGCTTCCATCTTCTAAAATGTCATAAAGTGAAAAGATTTGGTTTTCATCCAAGCTCAGTTACAGAGCTGAAGGTGACTTTGGAAACCATAGAATCTAACCCTCGTGTTACACAGATTAGAAAGCTGAGGCTTATGGGACGGACTTAGGAGCCCACGGCAAGGCATCCCGGAAGCTAGAACTGGCATTCCCAGCTCCTGGGCCAGCGCTTTCTCCGCTCTTTCTTGCATTGGACTCTTAAAGAGGCAGTGAGTACTAATCCCTGTCAACGGAGAAAAAAGGAAGGGAGGGGACTCTTCTTCCCCTGATGGGATAGAATGAATAAGGAAAATCTTATCTGATAAGGACGGTAATTTAGTAATTTTGAAGACTTTGATGTTCCATGTGGTGTGATTTTGTTACTATTGAACCATTGAGGTTGGACTCTGCTTAAATAATTTTATCTTGGTAACCAGCAATTATGTTGGCATTTTATGTGGGCTTTCCTAGATTTTCATGTTAATGAAATTAAAACATTTATAGTTATACTTAAGATATAACTCTAATGAAGTAGAATGAGATCTAGTGTGATTTGGAAATAGAAGTTTGCAGTGGCATGACACTCAGTGCTTATAAAATTGAGTTCTATTCAAGATTGAAGACTGACATGTTTCATATTTTTATATAGACTCTTTTACAGACCATAGATTTATTTTAAAAAGGAAAATTTCAAACATTATTAAGCAGTGGAAAATTTACTGCACTCTGTGGTGCGTCAGGTTCACCGTCCGCTGGGGTTGTGGACCTCATAGCTGCCATGCAGGTGAACTTGGTCCATCTTTCCTTCTCCCTGTGTGCTCCTTTTTTTGCACATTTGCATGTGTATCTTCCTGTAGTAAAGGAAAACATGACTTATAATTAATGTGACAATATAAAGCAACAAAACAGTTGCCTCCAGCTGGGGCAGTACACATTACAGAAACTCACTGTTCAAAAGTTAAATAGATGTAAAGAATAAGATTTATGAACTTTATTCAAAAATTTGATAAATACTCATTTGTTTTTTAAACTCCCCTGGGAGTGTAGGTCGGCCAGAACATCTTCATCAGAATGCCATCGTTTTCTTTAATCATGAATCAAGGGGAAATAATAATAATTTGGAGAGCGTTGTTATTACCAAATGTACAAGCAACAAGGTCAGCTACAGCAGCAGCACTGCAAGGTTCACTGACCAAGATGGTAAAATTGTCACATTCAAAGTAGAGTTTCTAGCCAAGGCTAAGGAGAACTAACCATGGGTTGAGTCAAAGTGTCTCAACTTATGGTAAGTTAGACTTGTATGTAGGTCTAACTAAACGTAGGTCTTGTAAACCTACGTTTGCTTTGCAATGGCATCATATCCTGTAAACTCTTGGAACTCCTGCGTAGCTTGGACTGAATGTTCGTTCTTGTCAAGATGAAAGATTCATATCTATGCAGATACTACGTGCTTTTCTGTATCGTTTTCTGTTTAGTCCCCAGTCTCCCTAACTCGCACTGGGGACTGAGGAGAGCGAAAGGTGGCTGCTCCGTTACTGGGCCATGTTCTCCCCGCTGCCTTTCACCCCACAGTGAGCACTGATTGATGTCTCCGCTGTCTGGTGCAGCCCCTCCACGTCTGAGAAAACTTTCACAGTCATTTTGCTTCGATCCTTATCGAACCCAGGAGTTGAATTTATTATTTTACCTTAATGTGTTTGTGATCTTGTGTTATATTTTGGGACCTGTTATTAATACTTGCCTGGTACTCTATGCTGTAGTGAATACTCGTTGTGCTTCAAAACCTGGTCAGTAATTTGTGTACACGTATTCCATATTTTGTGTGCTGGAAGTGACAGTCCATAGTTGGTAGTGATTGTTATTTCTCAACTTTGACTCTCCTGTGTTTTGAGAACATGTAAACATTCCTTGTCCTACTAAGGTGACAAAAGCATTCAGAATGTAACCTTTTTTGAAAGCTTCGTGATTAATTGTAGCAAGTTTTGTTTTTAAAACTAATAAAAATAAAATTAGTGTTTTTTTAATCAGTCCATCGAATTGAGTTCTTTGTGTGTAGTATTTTCGAGTATCACTTATTATACATTTAGCTAATAACAAGAAAAGCAGAAAAGTGCGATATTTTGTTTGTTCCTTTAACAAGAGCCCTGTTAAACATTGACGCTGGACTGTGCCACAGTTCAGGGTGGTGAGTCACTGCCACTCGGTAAATAACCACTCCAGCTTCCGTTCTTCACCAAGAAAAGTTTTTACCCTCATTTACTCCTTGGTTAAAAATGATTTATTCCTGGTAGAGGCTTGTTTTCTGTTTTGGTTAAAAAACACATATCTCCGTTTCAAAACTATAAATGACTATAGAGGTTATCTGGTGCAGTGGGGTTTTTTAATACTTATTTGTAAGCCATAACTCTCTGCCTTTTGCTCAAATGAAATCTTACATAAAGCCCAATGTAAAACTTGATTACCAAAAAAAAAAAAAAAGAAGAAGGAAACATAGGTGCAGGGGGTGGAGGAGGAGTGGAGACCCGAAGTTCTAACCCCTGTGGAGCTCAGCAGAACAGTTCCAGAAACACTGATCTATTTCAGCGTCCCCCACTCCCTCCCTTACCCCCACCCCACACTCCACACACCTTCACAGGAAAGTGGCCCACAGAGGCATTGATTGCCACATTCACACATCTGGATGGTGGCCATACTGGGACTAAAACCCTATGCCATTGTCCTAGGTTCTTTCTACTATGCTACACTCCACTACGCCTTTAAACTGAAATCTTTTAATTTTTATGGAGAAAATGTATTAAGATTCAAAGATTTTTGGTATTTTGTTTGTTTTTAATACAACCAAAGCAGAGTAGCTGGGGACATTTCCACTTGCTGTGTTCTGTGGGGCTGCCTCCAGGGGGCGCTGAGCTTCCAGGTTCTTGGGGCCTTGGACTTCCATTTCAACTCTTCTATTATTTGTTGTACCTATTGGTATTGGCCTCAGATTTCACTTCAGCTAAGGATTTCTTGGCTAAAACCCAAGTTGGAAAACCACTGCAAATAACCTAAGGCAAAAACAAAATTTAAAAAACTTGTTTTAAAGATAGGGCCTTGCTCTGTTTCCCAGGCTAGAGTGCAGTGGCACGAACATAGCTCACTGCAGCCTCAAACTCCTGGGCTCAAGTGATCCTCCTGCCTCAGCCTCCCAAGTAGCTGGGACTACAGGCACATGCTACCATGCCCAGCTAATATTACAGCTAAATATTACCATTATTTATCCCATGTTAGAATTGTAAAATATAGTATTTTCTGCCTGTTGTATGTCAACATTGTCATGGCATTCTTCACTGAACGTGAATGATTAATTTTGATGTAACCGAATTATATTTACTTTATAGCTTCTGCTTTTAAAGTTTTATGGAGTCTTTGCCTGCCTCTAAGTCACAATGATATTCTCCTATAATTTGTTCTATTAACTTTATAGCTTTACATTCTACATTTAGGTCTATAATCCATCTGGGGCTCAGTTTTGAATCCATCTGGGGTTCACTTTTTTTTTTTTTTTTTTTTGTAGAGACAGAGTCTCACTATGTTGCCCAGGTTGGTCTCAAACTCCTGGCCTCAAGCAATCCTCCCACCTCAACTTCCCAAAGTGCTGGGATTATAGGCATGAGCCACTGCACACAGCCAAAACCAAAAATTTTAATGCAGAATAGAAAAGGCAAGAATAAAGAGTTAATTTAAGTAATCATAAACATAGATTGACTTAAAAGTTAAATTCAACAATGTGTGTATCAGAGTCCTATTATCATCAAAAAATATGTCAAAATATCGGGAGTAAGCAATCACTATATTCCTGCCTTCAGTGAACACAGCAAAATGTGGTTCAAATCTAGATTAAAATTCTTAAACATGGCTGGGCGCGGTGGCTCATGCCTGTAATCCTAGCACTCTGGGAGGCCGAGGCGGGCGGATTGCTCAAGGTCAGGAGTTTGAAACCAGCCTGAGCAAGAGCGAGACCTTGTCTTTACTATAAATAGAAAGAAATTAATTGGCCAACTAAAAATATATAGAAAAAATTAGCCGGGCATGGTGGTGCATGCCTGTAGTCACAGCTACTCGGGAGGCTGAGGCAGGAGGATTGCTTGAGCCCAGGAGTTTGAGGTTGCTGTGAGCTAGGCTGACGCCATGGCACTCTAGCCAGGGCAGAGTGAGACTCTGTCTCAAAAAAAAAAAAAAAGAAAAATTTCTTAAACATATAAGAAAGATCTCAAAGCTTGCCAGGCTTCTCTTGGTCTTCTGAAACATAGAGGTGTAAATATAAGTGATTTGTAGATTAGATATTTAAATAAGGTGTTACCCAAAGTATGTTATTTGGGAAAAGTTTTTGGTTCGAATTGTCTGGAAAAGTTAAATGCTTTCTGCATTGCAATGCTTCTGCAAACTTAAATAGGCACATTTTGAGTCTCCAGGAAAACATAGCATATTTCCCAACTGCAATAAATTCTGGAACCCTTTTGCCCGGGAGTGTCTCATAACATTCATGCTCGAGGAATATTTACAGAAACCTTCTAAAAAGTTAAGCAAAGTGGCCTGGTACAAGAATAACTTAGAAAAATGAGTAGCATTTCCTTACACCACCTATGGCCAAAGTATAACCGATAAGATAGCATTCATAATTGCAGCAAAACATCAGCGGAAACAAACTTTCAAACTCTAATAAGGACATAGATAATTAAGCAAATATAGATTCCATGCTCTTGCTGGGACAACTTAACATTTTAGGAATGTCCCATTTTGTCTACATCTATAAATTCAAAGAAAAAGCTGTCAAAATGGCAGTTGCATTTTTTATAATAAACTCATTAAACTTATTCTAAAACTTTTATAGAAGAATAAACACAAATAGTTTAGACAACTTAAAAAAACTAAAAAGATAGAGGACTTGCCCTACCAAATATTAAGACAACCTACAAAGTCACATGAAGTTGCTGCAAGAACAGACTAGAGAGCAGAGACTAATCCATGCCTAAGTGAGAATTTAATAGATGATAAAGTGCCGTCATAAATACATGGAGAAAGTCTAGCACGTCTAATACATGGTGTGGAGAAAAACGGTTTGGCATATGTAGGTAAACAAGAATTGGCTCCCCATCAAACACCACATTCAAAAGTGAGCCCCAGATGGATTATAGACCTAAATATAGAATGTAAAGCTATAAAGTTAATAGAACAAATTATAGGAGAATATCATTGTGACCTAGAGGCAGGCAAAGACTCCATAAAACTTCAAAAGCATAAGCTATAAGGTAAATGTAATTCGGTTACATCAAAATTATTCGTGTTCAGTGAAGAATGCCATGACAATGTTGACATACAACAGGCAGAAAATACTATTATATTGCACAATCCTAACACGGGATAAATAACTGTAATATGCAGGGAGATTTTGCAAATCAACAAGGAAAAGCAGCCCAAAAATGGGCTAATGGATATGAAGAGCCATTAACAGACTAGGGAAAATGAGCCTGTCAGGAGACAAACCCAGTCATCAGGTAAGTGCAAATTACAATGGCAAGATGCCAATTACTCCTATTGGAATCTCAAAAATGTATGAAGCAAACAATACCAAGGATAGCCAGAGGGTGGGGCTATAGGAAACTGATGTACTCCCGGTGGAAATGGAGACTAGTTCAGTCATTCTAAAGAACCCTCTGGCAATACCTGGTCATATAAGTAAGAACAAAATCTCTGACTCTGCAGTTCTGCACCTGGAGATTAGATGATACCTAGATAGATAGAGATGAGAGATCGCCCAACCAAGAATATCCCAAAGGGATTCTCATACAGGTCCGTAAGGGGACATGTTGAGGATGTCCGTTGCACAATTATTTATGGATGTGAGCTGCTGCCCACATCTGGGAAACAAACACTGTGGAGACCGAGGCAGCAGAAGTGCCGTACAGCCACATGGACATGTCTTGAAAACAGCTGAGTGACCAAAGTAAGAACCAGTGAGATGGATATAACACTTGCACTACATAAAGTAAAACACAAAGTAATGCACTGTGCAAGAATATTTACAAATAAAAATACAGTAAACAGACATCTATACATAAGAGGCTCCTTGCGTGGACCAATAATGATAACTGTGCCAAAAATTCAGAAGTGTGATACACTATTAAACTTTATATAACTTTTCTATAGACTTTTTTTTTTTTTTTCCGAGACAGAGTCTCACTGTGTTGCCCAGGCTAAAATGCCGTGGCATCAGCCTAGCTCACAGCAACCTCAAACTCCTGGGCTCAAGCGATCCTCCTGCCTCGGCCTCCCAAGTAGCTGGGACTACAGGCATGCGCCACCATGCCCGGCTAATTTTTTTTCTATGTATTTTTAGTTGGCCAATTAATTTCTTTCTATTTTTAGTAGAGACGGGGTCTCACTCTTGCTTAGGCTGGTCTCAAACTCCTGACCTTGAGCGATCCTCCCACCTCGGCCTCCCAGAGTGTCTATAGACTTTTAAAAACTATTAACACCTCTGTCTCTTTCCTACCTTGATTTTATATTAAAGTTGGTTAAAAATTGCATGTTATCTTTCTCTATTATACCTCTAGAAAAAACTATTTTGCTGTGGTATGTATGTTTAGGCAAAATCCATGTTTTATTGGGCCGGGCGCGGTGGCTCACGCCTGTAATCCTAGCACTCTGGGAGGCCGAGGCGGGTGGATAGCTCAAGGTCAGGAGTTCAAGACCAGCCTGAGCAAGAGCGAGACCCCGTCTCTACTATAAATAGAAAGAAATTAAT